>CM060876.1:1986844-2028844 GCA_030737845.1 Acorus calamus
TATAGGAGCTATCTTATTAAATAAAGAACCCCGAACAAAGGAGACAAGGAATCTCCATACAAAATACTAGAGGAGATTAAAAAAAGATAGATAAGGAAATGATAAGGACTCTTGGGAAAAGAGCCCCATACACGATAAATCTTCAGCATGTTCTCTCCCGAACCATAGATTACTCATAATGGTCGAAGGAATATCCACTCCTAAAATCATGGCCACCGAGTCTCGGAAGTTCGAAGAAATTGCGGTCCATGTGTTTTCAATGTAGAAATTGTGGCTCATGGTGGCTCATAAATAATTGACTATAAACTATTAATATACATGTTTATTGTCCATGTTTGAACCTCAAAACAAGCAACTATTAAATGAAATTAAACTTCCAAACTTTAGGTAATTCTAGGCTAGTTGGGAAACAATTCAATTGGCATGTGTATTATATCAGAAAAGAAAATGTGCAGTAGAATATAGGGAATTTTCTGCCCTCAAAATCATGCACAATCATCTGGTCACACTCAAATAGCCCTGGTCTTATATATAAGTTCTTCGACAAAGGACTTTCTACATGGATAAAGAAGATCCTCAGACAATACGTGAACCAACTCCATACAGGTTCTTAAAATCCAATTTAAAAATCACAAGAAAAAATGTTACATTTTAGAGCCAAACATTGCTAACCTTGCAGTATACCAAAGATAATCTGTAAGATCTTTTGTTGTATTGATATGATCAACAAATCCTCTTGTAGAAAAATCAGCTTTCCCCCAAACACCAACCTTCTCCTTGAATACATCCCATTTCAGATTTCCCATTTCTTGACCAGACACTGACACTTGCAAACTCTCTATTGTCATATCAATGATCGAAGTTTGGGAGGAAACCTGAAAAGAATTTCTGGTAAGCAAAGCAATTTACAAAACACTTGTGCTTGGCAATACTGGCAATGTTACATGACTTGAAGCAATTACTGCATGCTAAAAAATCCATATAGATGCTCTGCAAACTTATACATAAACTTGTTAAAGACACAGTTTACTGAAACATGTAAGCAGAGACTGGATCATTTGTTAGTCACTAGCTCCATCACAACTCAGTTTTAAAACAGGGAGTGATTGTGCGGGTGAGTTCACTCACTAGCTGTGAATCCATAAAGGATGTCTCTAGCCCATCATTGCATTATATGAACTTAAAAACTCAAACTCACATTAAATGGAAATTATAATGATTGAATATGTAAACCTCAGCATGAGAAGGTACTGTATATTTCACCAAGGAATATGTTCCCAATTACATATTTGACCCATCACTCCATCAGATAAGTAATGTATCCAATCGACCTGATATTATACACTAAATCTGAAAAGGAACTATTTTTTGCTTGACAAATCTACAGTTCATCTTGCACAAGAAAAATTTACTTCACCACTCAGAATGTAATCAGTTATCAGTCTTGAACCCTCGTGCGCTATCAAGGGCAGTAATGTTGATGAACATGAAGAACTGAGTACAACATGTGGGCCTTTCTTGCAATACAGAAATTGGTGCATCGTACTGATATTTCATCTACAAATGCATGTTTGTTGAAACACTGATAAATAGGGTTTTCTTATCATCATAATTCTTACTTCCAGAAACACAAAAATAAGCAACATAAAACAACATTGTTGGCACCTTCACTCATTGATGGAGAAGATTTGACCTTCAAATTTAAGCAGAAATCATTTAGTGTTGTACATGGCATATAAATGTTTCACTAAAAAAAATTATAAATGTCAAAGCTGAAGTATTTGCGTGGAATATGCACCTTTGCGGTGTTGAAAATCACACTCTTGCAATCAGGGAGAATACTGACAGACCAAGCTGGTACATTATATGACCTGTTTTTAAAGTTTACTATTTTATCTGTTTTGTCATCCATATTGGCAATGAATGCAGCACAAGTTCTTGATGAATCTGCATAGACATGAGCCTGCAAAGGCACAGGTTTCACAATGTAGGTGAGTGATACTGAAAATTACAAAACAACAATTATATGAATAAATGCTATTTGCTAACAAGATATGTTGCAAGGACACTGTTTAAAAATATCATCTATTTGCACACCATATAAGACAGTTGATAACAAGAAAGGATTTCATTTTTTTTCTCTCAAGCTCAGTTCAGTATTTAAGAGTGTTCATTAAATATTTATCTCAGTTTAGCTCCCCCCCCCCCCCCCCCCCCAACCCCAACACCCCAACTGAAAAGGAGTTGCGCAGGCATCAGACGGAATAAATTGGTAGTATAATTCAAATATATAATCACTATATCTTACAGGCTGATACATCAATCTAAGTTATTTTTGGAACTTCTATGCTCTTCTTATCCAAAATTCAGAATGCCTACCAAACTGTAACTCTGATATCTACTTGATACTTCTAAGGAAATCTAAAGGATTTGAAGTTTTCATTTATTGCCAAGTGAATCCAACATTTCATTAAATTTGCCTAGGAGAAAATAGCGATATTATATCAATTTTTCATTCTCACTGACTTTTCTAGAAGTATTTTAGACCTACATGCATTAAAGAGCTGTTCACTCGTTGCATGAACCTGAAATGCATAACCAATAAGGTAGGTTATCGCATCTTCCATGTCGTGTAGGCCAAAGTCCAAAGACCACATGGCAAGCCCTTGTCATGCCCAACAAATGCCTCCCAATAATCAGCACCATATATACATATTTATATTAGGTTACTTAAAATTACATCAACCCCAGTTTGATGGAATGTGGAATTTTAATTCATTTTCCTTATTAAGGATATAATAATAAATAAAATAAAAAGAAGCCTTTACAAGTCTCCATTGGATGTGGCACAGATTCTACATAGAGAAAAACCTAGCCTCAGAAAGAGGGACAATGACACATTGAAGGTACGAGGCAATGCATGGAGTGGCAAACCTTTCTTAGGATGAATATTGGGTGCTAACTCTTATCTGTTACTAACTCCAGCTTATGCATCTCCCAAAATATTATCCGCAAGCTTATAGCATCTCATGAATGCTTCACCTGGAGTAATCTTGTCTAGCATCTAAAGGATTGGTGCAAATTTATCTTGAAAGCTGAGACCCAGGTATGGTTTCCAGGGAAGATTTTCCGGGTGGAGTAAGGGTGATCTAATCTAGTTTGTGTAATCTGGGGTGGTACATGCTCTATGAACCTCTACCCGCCTTTCCTTCTTTCCTTTCTCCTGTAGCTTCCTCTTGTAATAAGTAGTCTATCAGTTGCTATAAAATTGGTGGACACCATCTTTTCTCAAAAAAAGTACAATAATTCTACAGCATGTTGAAACCAATATCTTTCCATGGATTTAAAGGATGAAATTGAGGACCCACCTCTTGTAGAGGGCCAAGGGAAATTGTAGTTACTTTGCCATAAAGCAACACATGCTCACTTGATTTTATAGCCTTATGCAATTCCTTAAGGTGTCCCCATTTTGGCAACCTTGGTAATCCTGAAATTCCATTTTGAAAAAAACTAATCACAAAAAAGCAGTGGTGATAGAACTGGCATTTTGCATCATTACTTTGGAGGATTTTGTTTCAAGAGACTCCTCTATATGAAGGCACAATATCAACATTTCATCAAAATGGCGCACCATATTCATCAATAGGAGCATCATAATCATAGCTTGTTGTGATGAACGGTCCTCCAGAGGTGCGCCCAAAGTTTGTTCCACCATGATACTGAAACAAATGAAAAGGTACAAAATCTATAAAGAATGCTAGAGTTCTAAAGAAAACCATAATCAACTTAAACATACATTATGTTACTTTTAATGATTAAAAACTTATTTAAATTTGTACAATTTCTGTATCCAACAATATACATACCATGTAATAGTTTTGAAGACTTCCACCTTTCTGGAAAAAACGAGCAACAGAGAAAGCAATATCTTCAGGAGGTCTGTGAGGATTTGTATCTCCAAATGTTTGAAACCTGCAACAATACCATGAAGATGAATGGCAACACTAGTTTATAAAAACTTCTAATATATGGTGGTCTATTTCGGAAGCCTCCACTCTTATAACCTTATCATGGTTTTTTTTCTTTGGAGATCCCCTATCTCCTTTTCTTTGTCAGGCGGGGGGGGGGGGGGGGGGGGGCAACATTTTCTAATATGAATGGTCATGGTCCTCTACTCCTACCTTCTTTCAAAAAATTATTTGATAATTTTGCCTTTTATGTGAATACTGCGTCTCATAAAATAGAGTTCGCACCATTCGTGGTCTGCTGGCCTATTGTTTGGAAAAGGATTAAAGGAACAACAAAATCATCAGTAATAGTGATTAATTAGCAACTAATGTAGGTGACAAATCAACCTCTAGAGCATAACACAGCATTTAAGTAGGTAAGGGAGCTGTACTTCTTGTTCTTTGTGGACTTTGTATCTTGGGGGGCCATGAAATTCCTAATAACATAACTCTGGTAGTTATATTTTGGGGATTTGGAGGTTTGACAATTATGTATCTCTCCATGCAGTTCAACGTTTATATATTATCAATAAAATTACAACACTTAGCCAAAAAGAAAAAGAAAAAATAGAGGCCACTAAAGAGCATTCTACTTTGGGCTACTGCAGTAATAAAATGTGTCTTTTGACAAAAAATATCTGTTCACCATATGGAAAAGGCAATTCATGTATAAATCAGAAGTTATTGAAGAAATTTTTTATGAAAAATCATTTCGATTATGACAAGAAGAGACGCATTTAGATTTTCATATATGATTTACTTTGCTCATCTTTTCTTTTCTTTTCCTTATTTCTTTCATTCTTCATCTTCTTCTTCTTTTTTTTAGATAAGGTTGGAGCATCATCTTAGTTAAATGAGACCCTCAAACAAAAGCCGAAGACGAGGGATCTCCAAAAAACAATAAAAAGGAAGTACGAGAAAGTGAAACAAAAAAAAAACCATGAAAATGGGAGAGGGGAAATCGAACCCAATCTCTCCCAAAAACAAAGAGAATTAGCCTCTTCTCCATCAAAACACGGTCTCCGACCTGACAAGAAGCGTTGATGATCTCCCAAATGTTTTTAAAGTAAACCCTTTTGTTTTGGAAGATTGCCTTATTCCTCGCACGCTACAAGCTCCAACAAATCGCATGTGGAAGAATGCAGACAAGCTTTGCATGGGAACTTCTATCACCACGTTTGAGGGTTTGACAAACCGACGAGTTTGCTTATCTTTTTTAGAAACAATTTCATAACAGCAATTTGTTTGACAAATACCTAGGATGCTGAGATTATAAGATTATTCTAAGTATATCTAATTTGTTTGATACTTCCACCATAGAGCACCAATTATGTAGAAGTACCAGAAAAAAAAATTAATATAAAATAAGGCAAACTGCAGTCCTTGGTGTGTGACTGGATTTCCTGCTTGCATATTCTTATGGGGAAAAAAAAGACTCAACTTAAAACTAACTAGAAATGAAATCGGAAGACATCAGAGAGATGATTACCATCCAGGCCAATTCTCAGTCCAAAGTTTTGGCTTGTTGACAGAATTAGGTGTGAATTGATCACAATAAAATGAATTGCAAGTATTTATCTGAAAATTCAACAAAACAATTGTCATTTAGATAAATATAAATATACAAAAGTACTAGATGTTATGATTTGGATTATAGCAATATCAGTTAATGTGTTGATTGGATATCAAATCTATGGAGGAAAGTGTGAATAGCTGGCTATACAATTCAAAGTTCAACCTAGAAAGGCTATAATGGCTATTTATATTTAAGGCCCCGTTTGGAACTGTGTCGGAAGGGGCGCGTTTGTGTAAGCTGACACAGTGGAATGCCACCTCCAAACCAAACAAAAAATCCGTGTTGGCCTTTCCAGCTCAATGATAGCATTGAAAGGGTATTTTTTTCTCGCGTTTGAAAAGTTTCAAAACACCGCTTCTCCAACTCATTCTTGCTTCCTCCGACGCAGACCCAAACGAGGCCTAAGAAGAAAACCTTCATGTTGGAAGGTATAATGACGTATTCGCAAGAGAGGATTAAGTTTTATCATCTGAATATATCTTTAAGGACTAGTAGTGAAAGTATTCAAACGTCAAATATCAAGGTCTTCATCTACTGATGATTACGGAACCCATTGAATTCACATATTTACCAACAAAAGCTACTCCCTATGCAAAACTAAATTAAATTTCCATCACAAAACAGAATCCACTCAAACATATTTCCACAAGGAAATATCCCTGTCCAGAGCGCTTCTCACTGGAAAGATTGCCCATAATCCTCTACCACGAGCAGCGTAAGCTGCATGGATATTTTATATTTTTCTTTTCTTCCTTTTTTATGTGTGTGTACACGACCAAAAGCACACTCAGTTAAGTGATGCCATATTCGATTAATTTGTGCACAATCAAGACCATCCCAAGCAACTAGGTCAGTTCAAGCATATTGTCAAAAGGAGGCCTCTCAGTCGACACCTTTGGCCCATTAAGCATAGTAGGGATCTAATGATTTTTATTAAGTTTGTCATCTAGAAGGAGATTTAGTCTATTTACTTTTCATTGGTTTAACGGTTGAGATTTGTTGTAATAAGCAGATGCACTTAGTGTTATTATTAGTGTTTGTGCATCTTGTATAAGGATAGTATTTCTCTATTGTTTTCTGTTTCTGTTATTTTGTTTCCTTCTCTTTGAGGTTTTCTTGTAATGATTGAGTAAAAATTGTGTTGTGGTCCAAAGGGCCACGGTCCTGATTGGATTTATGTCTGCTCATAGCGAGAATGTCGAGCCATTCACCTTCCAAATTCTAACTCCCAAATCCTGTCTAAGCTCCACTTGGTAGCTTCCTCTACATATTATGTGTGTGTGTGAGCGCACACACACACCTTTTAACTTAATGCATGCCCATAATCAAAACCAAGTTTCTTCAACTGCTACCTGAACTCCACTTACTCCTTAGAAACCTACCAAATACTAAAACAAGTGAAATGGTACAACTGTCTTACCACGGGATCAGGGGCATCATATTGCTGGCACATTATCCAAGGTACCCCTATATTCTGAGAAAGGGCCATGTTTGCTGCCCACATGGCATATGGCTTTGCTCCATCACCATAAGCCCACTCCATGTCCCCATATTCATTTTCTATCTGCAATAACATATGATGACATTCACAATGAAAGTACACCAAGTCTCCTTTCACGAAGGTAAAATTACAGCTCACAGAATTTAAAAACGGATTACAAAAAATAAATAAGCGACCTTTGTGTTAAAAAATAGAGGATAACAAAATGGTCAGAAAACTTTTAGACCATGAAAAAAACTGATTCAAAAATTGAGAAAATATAAACTCACTTATGACATGAATATAAACCCGTAATAAATAGAGCTATAGTTCTTTTTTTAAGCCTAATGAGCCAAGCATTGAACCTAGTGCTTAACAATTCCAATAAGAAAACAATTCGATGCTGTTGAAAACTAGGTGGAGGCAGCTATGATGGAAGTACACTTGACAAACTTTTAGAAAGTACGATGAAATGTATTGACGTTTAAGTAATGTATTGAAGTTTAAGTACAATCCCTTTTTTTATCTTTTACAGCATGGTAGTGGTAAGAAGTCATAAAAAAAAGTCTTGATACCCTCCTTTCAATATATTTTCCCGAGTTACCAACTTACCCATAACTGGGTCACTCATGATACAAACAAAGCAGAGTGATGTCTCACAGACTTTTTAGCTTTCAGCTTTATAATGTTACACATACAAATTGACAGAAATATCGGTTGACGTCTTCCACTAACTGTTAAATTTCATTTATTCAAAGAAAAATCATCATCAGAAGCATGGAGCCATGGAGTGACAAATTACATGAGACAAACAAAAGTGAAACCCGAGATTGCAGATACTTCACATGCCTGGGACAAGATGATGGGTCCTCCCTGATTGAAAAAAAGCTTCTCTTTCTTCATCAAGTCCACTATAAGCGTGGTGAAATTCTTCATGTGAGCCTAAGCGTGAAAACATTACAAGCTCATCATCACTACAAGCTTAAATTAACCGATCCAAAAATCCAGAAAATTGACAGAATTCAAGAAACCAATCACCAGACCTTAAAAGGCTCATTATTAGTCCTGAACATCGTTCCCGGCACATAATGCAGCCAAACAGGTATCCCACTACATTAAAAACAGACTCATCATTCCCCCCAAATCAGAATCCCACCCACCCAAATCAAAAACAAAAGAGAGAGAGCCAAAACAATAAGGAAAATGTTAGGGACAATCATTCCTACAGTCACTTTTGCTATCCCAACATGATTTAATTTTTTTGAATATATAAATGTTTCTAATGAAGTACATACATTCATAAAAAATTGAAGTTTACACGAATGAATTAAATGCATAACATGTTACATTTTTCTAACCTAGTATATTAGAGAAAGTATATACTAGACTAGGACTGCAGGAATGACGGCTGGAAAACTGAGTGTATCAACATCCAAGAAGGAAAATGTTAGGGATAGTCATTCCTGCATTCACTTTTATATAAAAAAAAAGTATAGACTCGAATGAACAGAGAGACAGACCCAAAAAAGTAAAAAAAAACAGAGATACAGACCCAAAATTCCACTCGGCGGCGATGAACGGCCCAATCCTAAGAATCATATACAACCCGGCATCGCGAACAATCTTCACAAATTTCACCAGGTCATACCGTCCCTCAAAATTATACTACATTGTTCAAAATCCACATAATCAAAACACAGAGACTCCAAAATGGTAAAACCAGACCACCAAAACAAAAAAAAAAAGAAAACACTCACATTGCCCTGAGAGGGCTCGTGTCCATTCCAGAAGACGTAGCTCTCGATCACGTCGATCCCCCCCTCCTTCGCCGCCGCCACCAGCCCCGGCCACATCTGTAAAAACAAATTTTCGATTCACAGAGAGAGAGAGAGAGAGAGAGAGATGGAGGACTTCGAAGTCTTACGGCTGGAACGCTGCGAGGGTAGTGGATGGAGGCGGAGAAGAGGAGCTTCCGGCGGCCGTCAATGATGAGTGAGCGACCGTCGTAGGTGACATTGGCCGACGTTGAGGACGATCGAAGGACGGAGAGGATGAAGAGCAGTAGCAGAGGCAGTACTGACGAGGGTTTCATCTCTTGTGATCGATCTCTCTCTCTCTCTCTCTCTGTGAACTGTGAAGTAGTCCAAGAGCTGCAGCGACAGTGGAGAGTGGGGAGCGATGGAGGGGGTGGGACCCACGCGGAGTGGATTCGGCCGAGTCACGTGCGGAGAGGCAGGGATTTTTGTTCGTTTGTTATCGTGTTGATTATATGTACGGTAAAAATGCAATTAGTTTTTGGAAACCCCTTGAAAAAAAAAAAAAAAAAAAAACAAAACCCTCATGTTCAAAACATGCATTTACATTGTACACTTTGTCATTATATTTATTTCTATTAAAAGATGTGACAAAGATAATTTAAAATTTTTGTTTTACTCTTAACTCTTTAAATATCTAAAAATAATAATTTATTAATTCTAGATATACTTTATGGATATAACTATTAGCTCTTCATATGCGTCTATATATATTTTTTTTAGAATTAAATCACACAATAATTAATTAAAAGATACAGGTAAAATAATATTTTTATCTCATCTTAATATATATATATATATTGGAACGTGATTACGTGCGGCGAACGGCAGGTGCGGCAGCGATCATGGGTCGTCGATCACGGGTCCATCGCATCGGACGGTCGGGTGCGATTCACGTCGACCGTTGGATGCGATGGACCCGCGATCGGACGACGCACGTCGAATCCGCACGACCGCACACCGCACGTAATCGCGACCATATATGGGAGCCGATTAGGTGCGGTTTACGGTCGGTGCGGTGCGCGATCACGGGCCGTCGATCACGGGTCCATCGCATCGGACGGTCGGGTGCGATTCACGTCGACCGTTGGATGCGATGGACCCGCGATCGAACGGCTCACGTCGTAAACCGCACCGACCGCACACCGCACGTAATCGCGACCATATATATATATATATATATATATATCATGATAAGAGGTGTAATTGTATGTTTTTAAAATATGTGGGGTTGTTTTTGCAGGTTTAAAAAACTACAGGGACCAAATGCATTGTTACCCGTATATATTTATATGTAATAATGGAGCGGGATTTTTGTTTGTTTGGATTGGAGTGGACGCACGTTACGACGGACAGACGTGCGTTGAGTAATCCGTGGACGCGGAATCTCGCGGGGGTTTTATTTATTTATTTATTCAGATTTAATTGGAGATGATGAGATGAGATCACATAATTTTAAAATTTTCACATGGATCACAGTATCACGCATGTTACAAAAATTTTGTAAGCCAAGAGGTTACAAAAAAGCATTAACCCTGTTTAGTTTGAGAATAGGACCATAATAAGTGAAAATAGTCTCAAAATGAATGTTTAAAATACTAGAATAAATAAGAATTTATATATCAAAATTAATCAGTGTAAAATTATATATATTCTAGTCAACCCCTGAAATAAGTTATTACAGGTTTTTCAACACAAAAGAATATATAAACGCACTGTCAAATCAACGATAATCTATCTTTCATATTTTATAAATATGTATTCACACTTTGTTCACATTTTATTCAAACAATAAAAAAATTATTATTACGTATTCCAACAAGAATAATTCAAAATACAATCAAACAAAAAATAATTTTATTCTTATTTATTTATACTAGAATAGTCTCATAAACTTCAAAATAATTTAGTTCTCTATTAAAACCCGTAAGAAAATTGAAATAATTATTTTCTAAAAAAAATTATACTTGTGCATTATTTATACTTTAATGGATGAATGTATATTTTTAAAAAAAAAAAAATATTGCAAATGGACTGAACAGGCATGTCTTGTTGATTTGCTTTTGATTTATTTATTGATAAACATTTTTTCTGATGAAATCTTCTTCTATCAACAAATAATAATCAACAAAGAACAAGATTCAAACCCATATGGCCATACATCCCCTCATTGAGGGGGGATACTGAAAACAAGGCTACAAAAAAGATCGTGCAACATCATTCTCTTTTTCAATTTAAATTTGTTAGCTGGAGATCTATCTCATCAATTTTTGTTAAGTGTTACATAATTTTTTTTCAATCTCAATTTCAATCACATATACTCATATTAACGAGATATATATTTCATTAAAAAAAAATTTACATCTTATATAAATAGATTTATACCAAGTCTCATTTTTTTATGAGAAACATATATCTCATTAAATTAGATTATTTTAAAAAATATATATATCTTAACATGTGAGGACCAAAAAATGAGACCGGATCCGGTCAGTTCGGTCAATACCGAACTGCACCACATTCAAATCAAACTGCATCACCTATAAATCGAATTGCACAACCAATTGTTGGGTATATATTTCACTTTCTTATTGGATACTGATGATACTTATGAATTCATATTTTCTTTAATAGCCGATTGAATCCAATATGAGAGTAAAAAATATACCCAACAATTGGTTGTGTGGTTCAATTTTTAAGCGGTACAGTTCGATTTACAAGTGGTGCAGTTCAATTCTGATCAAACTGTTGAATCCAATAAGAGAGTAAAAATTATATCCAACAATTGATTGTGCAGTTCGATTTATAAACGGTGCAGTTCAATTTACAAGTAGTGCAGTTCGGTACTGATCAAACTGACCGAGTTCGATACTGACCGGATCCGGTCCCCAAAAAAAGGGACCATCACAGAAAGCTTGTCAGCATCGTCTACAAATCAGCTGACAATGTGTAAACCTGTTATCCAATAATTTCTAGTGTGACCAGACCCAAAAAATAGCAATTCAACAAAATCTAGTACTAACATGATCAACCTTCCTCAATCAGACCCACTGCATCAATCAACCATTACCATCATTTTCACAAAAAAAAATTCAACCACGAAATCTTACCCTATCAAAGAATTCATCGATCAGATTCTCAACGTGAAACCTCACCCTGCCGAGAACACCTCAATCTGCACTATTTTCCTAAAACCATAATTTTACATCTACAGATACCAGCATAAGATGAAAATAAAGCATTTTCCTTACAAATCGAAGAAACTCTGCATCCCGTCCCACGAGACGGACGACCAATGGGATTAACCAATATTCGTATTGTTAGCCCCAGAAGGTCTCAATAAGGGGTGATTAAGGGCTGGGATGTTGGACAGACCGGAACCATATACGGGACCGCCCCCAGAAGGTCCTGTTGGTGGCGATGGATGAATCGCTGAGAGGGGCAATCGGGGACCGAAGTGATACATTGGTTGGCGAGACATGAATGGCATTTGAGGATGGATTTGTGATGGCTGGCCATTGGCGGCGGATATGTTGGAAATGTTGGAGATGTTTCCCTGACCGCCCGAAGTGGGGATGACAGGTTGTCGGATGCCACTGCTGGGTGTGTGTGTAGAGGCTTGTTGAAGTGCAGGGGCTCCTGAAGGTGTGAACCTCGTTGACATGACACGGGCACGGTCGGCGGAGAATCTCTGTCTTGTTCTGTCAACTTGCTCGCATTCTTTCAGTAGCATCGTTTCGACCTCCGCGAACTGCTTTAGCTTCAGCTCTAGTCTCTTTAACTGAAAATGTTGAAACATCCAACATTTAGATTTAAATGACAAGAAAAATTGTATGATGAAATTGAAAACTTCAGTTTCCTTTTCAGGCAACATTATTTTTGGCACTTGCAAGCTCCATACATATATGGAGTCACAAAGGCATTCTTTCCTGATTACCTTACACAGAATGACAATCATTCTCTTCTTGCCGAAGTACATATTATAAGGTACATAATCAAATTAGAGCTGAGCATCAAAAAGATGTCGTTTGAATGATTCGGCATCTATGGAGGAGGGAGAGAGACTTACATGTTTATCAAGATAACATTGCTGATTTTTATCAGGTTAGGATGTTTTATGGGTGAAACGCAATTTTAAATCGTGGAAAATTGAAGTTCAATATATATATTCTTTTAAGACACTGGAAACTTCTTGCAGGTAATTAAAAACGTCATTTTCTAGCAATTACCACCTTCACTACTTAATATTCAAATGAGGGAGGGTGGAACAAGAACCTGCAGAAAACACTTTCATCCGTCCCTAGTTGACGTAGTAAGAAACAATGTTACAACAAAATGCAATGTGGGACACACATGTTGATCCATATGAATGAAAATTAATACTAATCAGCTTGTCAAATTTAGAATGTTTATCATAATTAAAAAACATGTGCATCTTCTTACCCGAGGTGCATGTATACCTGGTTGTTTCCAGGCCCTCCAACTCATCTATCTACGGTTGCATGAAGTTAAGATATGATTTAACTTGATTTTGTATGAATTCATTTCTTGGTCTATATTTCTTCATCCTAAAAATAGAGAAGGCACAACAGAAATTTTTTTATTTTCATAGATGAGGAACAAGGCCTGACACTCCAAGACAATTACTGCTTGTGTGTATCATGTGTCATACAGTAGCTTATTATGTGAATTAAAAGTTTATTTTTTATGTGCATTTTTTTTTACTGAATTTTTTTTTATGTGCACTACCAAGTTCTACAAACAATTGTACCTGGTTGTTAACGACACTGGCAGCTAGTTTCTGAATTTCACGCTCTTCTTGATCTGCAAGGAGTTTTGCCTTCATTGCTGCAGTAGATAAACCAACCATGGCAGCAGCTTTCACTCTTTCAGGGGACACAGAGTCAGCACTGTTTTTCCCAGGCAATCCATCTTCCAGAATTTCATCTATAATTAAAAAAATAAAAAAGTTCGGACTTCAGATAAATTATCAGGTAAAACAATGATAACTATGCAATTTACATGGCCTGAGCCAAATTTTTCATTTGTGAGAAATTGATTTTTTTTTTTTTTGGAAATAGAAGGGGAAATAAATAACTGATTTCTGACACCAATGAATTTTATAAAAATACACAGGAAATATGAATTAGGGATTTTTTTTTTGTTATTCTCTGAACCACAATTAAATCATGACCAACAGATGTACAGGAGATTATGTTTTCAAAAAATCCAAAATATATTAAGTTTAATAATGCAATAAATCCCTAATTTTTTCAGTGGTTGCTCTTTGTACAGAGGATAGTCATAATGATAGCCCTGAAATTTAGGAAGTTTCAAAATATCAGTCCTTGCAACTGTGTGTAAAATATTATCAGATTTTAAATGATAGACTTGCCAATATTTTTCGTTCCATTATCTGCAATGAAAAAGGTGAAGTGGTAAATAGCGATGGAACTTTAAGGCAATAAGCATAGTTTTTCAAATGGGACTGAGTAAGAAACCTTTCATATACATTTTCAAAAAAAAAAAAAAAGAAACCTTTCATTTATGATATATGAATAAGTATGCAAAAACAACAATTTGGTTGACCTGTATTCCCAACAGATGCAGTTTCTCCGTGTATGCCATCAGAACTCCTCCTGCACAGTTCAAAGCAAAGGGTTAGTTTTCTGTATAAAAGTGCTGAAGCCTGCAACACAAGGCAACCTGAGATAAAACGCAGCTTTATTCTATTTCCTGGAAATAATTTAATCAATCTATTTAGAAAAGAATAAAAACATGAGGTGACAAAGTGATGATCTTGAAGGAGAAAACTTCCAAAAAGTAAGAAAGATAAAAAAAAGAAAAAACAAGAAATGTGAGATGGTAACTGAGAAAAATGCACATCTCACCTATCACCGTGAACAGAACCTCGTACTGGTAGGGCGCTTCCACCAGGACCCGATTGGTGATCCACTTCTGACAGTGCTGCCAATGAAGCATGTGCACATGCTGCAGCAACTCTTGGTCCCACTGCTGTAGCCAGAAAAGCGACCTACAAACCTTTCATCGGGCAGTTAGTTATGGAATAACATCAATTGAAGAAGCAATTACACGGTGATACATTGTTGGTGCGGTAAGTTTGGACCTTCTTTTGAGATGATATATGTAATGGAATTCTATTGTGAAGAAAAAAAATATCTAAAAAGAAATAAACTAATATCATTATATTATAGAGGAAAAATGGACAGGAGGAATTAAGGATTTTCAGCTTCTTAGTTCAATCTTTAGCCCCTTACTGAGTTGTAATTATAGTATTTCAATCAGCTTAAATCATTGGTGAAGTGACATCCAAAAATCAAGGCATCGTTGATCAAAATAAACAACTCAATACTGATTATTTATTTGAACATGGGAAAGTTTTTTCTCGGTATATAAAAAGGAAATCCAGTTTGCTTCAAAATTGGTAGCAGGGGACCACGGGTAGTACACACCACTTTGAATTTACAGGATGGTAGCACATGCCATCTGAGAGAAAATGGAGAAGGACATCTAAATTTATGCCTTGTGTTATATTCTCAATCATCTTTAACGAAAAACCTGTAAGCTACTCATCAATAAAAGGAGAACAAGGAAATGCTATTTCCAAAAGCTCAAAGGGGGTTCTTTGTCTCTGTCTTGTCACTAATAACTAAAGGCCACTGGCTGGTGTTTTCATCCTTAACTGAAAAGTGAAAGAAAATAATATTAAAAATATAAATATGTACATGAGCCAGCTTAAGAATGTTAATTTAGAAAAAAGTTAAAATAAACAACATATTTAGGTGGCATTTTCTGCTTGCAATTACTACTGCAAAAACAGATTGTTCAACATGTGCAATTGACAATCATGATCCTCTATAATCTATCAAAAATTTCCTCAACCGCCCAGCTCACTCCCATGGACAATTTTCCTTTTCTGCATCCACTTCACCACATTTACATAATCTCTCGCGGAACAGGTCAGTTCTGCTTTTCAAACAACACAACCGGCATAAAATAAAGGTATAACAAATAACCTGAAGAAATTGAAACCACCGTCACAACCATTGCAGGTGCAATGAAAAGCAAAATTTCCATGAGCTTCGTATAGAAAAGTTTTTAAACATTATTTATTGAAATCATAAATTATTGTCCAAAAATAAACACAATTCACATCAAAACAAAACTGCAAAAAGGTCAAACGGATGAAATATGTAAGCAAAATAAAATTCAATTTAGTATAAGAAATGATTTCTTAATGCCAAAATAACACCCATCAAAGAAATGCAACCAATGATGTGTTCCTGTTCTGCGAGACATATAAAACTTTCACCAGTATACAGAGGATATGAAAATTACCCACCAAGGCCATCAATGGATTCCCAGAATTAGCAAACGGGAGCCGGCTTCCAGAATCAGGATCTTGCATGGGATCTGTAGGACCAAATTATTTAGAGGGAATGCAAAAAAAAAAATAGCTACCACCACCATCATTAACATGGATTTTATGAAAAAAATTGCCAGAAATTTCTAATCAATCCTCTTTTTTTAGCATTTTGAAAAGAAAGGGAAGACCACAAATATGAACAGAATGTGGCCATTCTAAAAAATATCTAAAAAATTGCATCGTACCTGTAGAGTTGCCATTGGAATACACGAGTGGTGATCCATGATCTTCTCTTTCTAAGGCATAAGATGATACAGAGTTGCTGGGAAATTCAATATTTTCCAATAAATCATCCTCCATGGGAAGACGAATGAAATGAAGGATGCATTGTGCTTTAGACTTGGAGCCTACATGTTCTGCAATGTCATTCCAACTATCCTGGTATTTTTCAACTGCCTCAAGAAGTAGAAGAGTTTCCTGATCAGACCAGCTGTCCACATCAGGATCAAACATATCTTTGGAGAAATCTACCCTCACGAAATCCAGACTGGAGTGACCAATAACATATTTTCCATCATGGAAGCAATCAAAGCAAAGTGCTGTCTCAGCCTGGTCAAAAGAAGCTAGTCAAATGTGGAACTGGAACAAACTCATGCACTTCCAAAACGAATAATGCAACATGCTCTTCAAAGAAGGGTACTATGAGCGTCAGTTAGAACACATTACCTTCAAACATATAAAAGCATATGTATATTTAACATTTTGTGCATTCATGTTACTTGCAAGGGAAAAAAATACAAACAATGGGACGACGTTAACAAACAGTTGATACAGATGCCTAAAGGGGGAAAAAAGCAAAGCAAAGCAGTACTTTTAATATATTGAACCTAAATTTCTTTAAAAAGGTCAGTGGCAGGAATGAACCAACATGGGACTTGATTCAAAAGTTCACCGCTTACAATTGCTTTTTACAGAATCAGGTTGTGAAACCTTCTAAAATATTCAATGGTTCTTATAACTCAGGCATTCATCATATTCAGGGCCCAAAAACCGGCAAGAAAAAAACAACCACTGCTCCCAACTAATCAATTGTGCAACATTAGAAATCTACCTAGGAAGTGTTTGTGGTAAGGCTCTATGGATCAGGGTGATCATGGCACCTCTTCACAGAACCAGAGACGCAATGTGCCAGAGTGATCAGAGCAAGTATTATGAAGAGAAGGGGAAATTCGAAGGCAAATCCAAGATCAGTATGCAAAACATAAAGTTTCAATGGAATGAATGTCAAAAATTTCAAAGTCATATACTAAAAGAGATCCATAAACATATAAAATATAAGACTAAATAACATCAAAAAGATAAATCAATAGAAGACAACAAATGGTGAAGTGAAAAAACCAGCAATACAACTAAAAAAAAAGGAAGTAATGCAATAACAACCTCTTTCAGCGACTGGTAGTGCAGGCCAGGCAGCAACTTCAGGCAATTATTACACGCACTCTTGCACATCTGTTCCCTTATCTTGCCATCCAAATCAAGAGACCCCAAAGCAGGCGAGCGAGCAGCCACCAACACATCTTCCATCTTCAACCTGCACCTCGGCCTCTGGAACTGTATCAAGCTATCGATCGCCCTCAATGCCCCGGCCTGAAAATTAAGCTCCCCATTAGGCTCCTCCCTCAAAATCGGCCTCCCACCAACCCCAGTGGCCATCTTGTTCCCACGCTGTGGCATGGCCATGTAATTGATGATCCCCCAGTGGTCCAAGAAACGGATGACCCTGATCAAATCAGGGGCCTCGGAGGGGCCTGCAACCAAGCTCCGGCAGTCGGCTGCCATAAGCCTCCTCTCGGGAGAGTCGAGGTACTTGGCAATGATCTTGTTCCGAAGGTCGACATACTTCTCTGGTGTGTGCTGCTCCGACTTCCCTGAGAAGAAGTGTGGCACCACCTGCCTCTCCAGCCGGTGCACCGTCGTCCCCGAAAACCAATCTCCACCAACACAAGAAAAACACAATTAAGATTTCAAGAAATCAAAGGAGTGCTAGGATCTAGATCACTCTAACACCACTTGTAGGGAGAACTTGTGAAATAAATAAATAACAATGGTGCTCATACACTCAGTCATTCGCGTGGTCATTCCTGCAATCCTAAACAAATATACAAAACCTCAAATAGAGTATAAACTCTACTATGCGAGTGTATACTCCATTAGAGAAAATAAAAGTATGCATTCAATATTTCAATCCATTCGAGTATATACTTCAAGTTTTTTTTTTAATGTATGTAATGTACTTCATTAGTCGTATTTACTTTTAAAAAAATTCAAAATGCGTTAGAATTTCCTATAAAATATACATATTGCCCGAAAACAATAACCAAACACGATATCACAATCAGATAAACAGACAAAAAATAGCAAACCACAGATAAAGAGGCATACCGGAGTGCACGGGGAGGACATGAGGACGGCCATTGATGAATCTCCTCGCGACGCCCTTCCCGTCGATGAGCGGTGGAGGCATACACACGTAAGCGGGAGGGGGGACACTATCATGATCCGCCAAGGCTTGGGACCAGAGGGAAGGGTTGTCAGGGAGTACAGCCGACAACGCCTGGAGCTGCCCATGCGAGACGTTCTCGAAGCTACAATGCCTCCGCCCGTCGCCGCCTCCAGAGGCGGCGGATGACCTGTCGGCGGCGACGAGAGAGAGGACGGAGGGGTGAGGACGATTCACGGAGCGGCGAACGGCGGGAGGGAAGTCAGAGATCCGAACGCCTCCGCCGTCGGAGATGACCTCACCGACGCGGGGATCGACGGGGGGGTCTGCGGCCGCGGCGGAGGGGGAGTCGGAGTCGTCTTCGGCCGCCGCCGCCGCCGCCGCAGAGTCGTCGTTGTTGTTGTCGTCGTCGGAGAGGGGTTTGCGTTGGGTCTTCTTGACGCGATTTCCGAGGACGGAGGAGTCGCCGCGCTTGCGCTTCCTCCATTTGGGGGCGGAGTCTGAGAAGAAGAAGAGATCGAAGAGAAGAGAATGGTTTGATCGATCGATTGAGAGAGTGAGTGAGTGAGTGAATTTGAGAGTGGTTTTTGAAGGGATTGTGAAATTGTGCGTACCTGATGGAGACGGAGACATCGGCGATGGCCGAGGAAGGGCTTTTGGAGAGGAGGACTTGAATCTGAATTCCGAAGAGAGTGAAAGAGAGAGGGGGTTGGCTTTGCTGCTCTTGCTGCTGTGATTTTTTTTCCCCTTTTATTTTTTCTTTATTTTTTTAAAAATGAAATGATGAAATAATACACATTTTGATTTTTAAGATATGGTTGGACTTTTCATGCAATTACTCAAATTTATATTTAAAATTTATTATTAAAAACAATAGTGAAAAATAACGTATGTTGGAAGAATATTAGACTGGATCATTTTTATAGTTTATAACTCAGATCACACATGTTTTTATTTTTTAAAAATAATAAATATCATTTAATGATGTGTGTGTTTTTAATAAAAAGTGTAAATCGCTCTATTTTAAATTAAATGGACTTATTTTTGTAAGTGTAAAAAAAAAAATTAACGAGGGATATGTTTTATTGGATTGCTGCTGTGATTTTTTCCCCTTTTATTTTTTCTTTATCTTTTTAAGGGAAATGATGAAATAATACACATTTTGATTTTTATGAAATTATATCTAAATTTTTTTATAAAAAAAAAATTGTGTAAAATAACATTTAAACGTTTAGAAAATATTAGACTCGATCATTTTTATAGTTCATAACTCATATCACAAATGTATATGCTTTATTTGATTTCTAATAATGTATATAGAGCTGCAATTTGCACTTTAAAAAATATTGAGTGTAAGAGTGCTCTTTGATTTGACACATCTGATACACTCAGTCTATTTTGCAGCCCAGATTGTAGCCACATATATTATGATAACGCAGTATATAACACAATATATAATGTGTATCATAGTGTATGCGGTTCTAAATAGTGTATGACATAAAAAAATTTATTTTTTCAAAGTGAAAAAATATACTATTGTATGTTAGTATATATTTCATTTCATATGAGAGCATATATTTCAATTAAAAAGTGAATGATTTAAAAAAAAAAATGGTGTGGACTAAAATTAGGTCATCTCCAACCCTCACTCAAATTTTACTAAAAATTTAAGTAAAATCTTCATTTGATATGATGTATCTCCGATCATCGATTTATATTTTACTCAAATCTTTAAAAAATGTGGAATTGAAGAAGCAAAATAGGTTTGGAATTTAGAGTAAAAGTTTGAGTCTCTTTTTATCTATATCCATATTACTATATAAAAGTCTTTTAAACCAAAAACCTACCGTTTGACCTATTTGCCCCTGTCAATTCATTCAATCACATTACAGTCCAATCACACCACTTTAATGACAACTATTTTTTCATTTTACCCCTACATTTCTATTCAATTCCAAGAAAATCCATTTACATCATTTTAATCTCATTTATAGTATTTTATAATACATACATTTAATTATGTAACATATTCATTAACTTATAATTAAAATTGGTTATTATAATATTATTAGGATACTCTTACATTTCTACTCAATCCCATGAAAATCCATTTACAACATTTTAATTTCATTCATAGTTTATTATAATACATACATTTTATCATGAAACATATTGATTAACTTATAGTTAATTTGATTATCATAACGTTATTAGGATAAGACATGATATATTATACATTAAAAATATAATTCGCAAACAAAAAAATATTCCCGTTTCATATGCAAAAACATGATACATTAAAAAAGGTATAAAATATTAATGTAATTCACATCTATTAGCATTTATTTAATTCACACATATTTTATTAGCATTTACTCTATTCGCTTGGATTTCTCTACTCTATTAATGTCCCAAATAATCAATAGTCCATAAGATCTACCCAACAAAAAAATATATAATTCATAGTAATTAAAAATGCAATCCAATAAAAAAACAAACGTATAAAATACTTTTAAAAAAAATTATTGCTATAAAAATGGACAAATTCATATTTTAGCTTTGTGTGAACTCAATAATAGATTTGATCCAATGAAAATCCATTCATATCATTGTAATCTCATCCATAATTTATTCATATTTTTATCATATCATGCATGACATATTAAAATTATAAGCTTCACATTTCATCATACTTATATGATGACTACTATAGATATATCGTAAAATAATATTAATAATTTACATCATTTATGATAAAATTACATTCATATACCGACTTATCCATGAAAATTTTTTCTTTACATCAATTATGATTAAATTACATTAATAAGCCGACTAAAATTATATTAATATGTTTATTATTTTATAATCATATTTGAATATCATAATATTATTAGGATAAAAAGATCCTCATAAAATGAAAATATATTCAAAATATAATTCTCAAAAAAACAATTCTCATTTCATATGCAAAGACATGATACATTAAAAAAAGTATCAAATATTAATGTAATCTCTATATTATAGATTTCCAAATTATGTTATGAATATTCAATACACCCTTCAACCTCCACCTATGAAACGGCCACCTCATTCATCCACCCTTCATTCAATCTCCTCATCATTCATCCCATCTCCATTCAATTCCTTCATCTTCTTCTAGAGACAATAGCCGATACTTTTCCACAAACCCCTAAATTTATTTATGCAACATTGAATACCCATTCATTGCCATCTTCATTCCTTTGGATAAATGGATCTATCATCTCTCTCTTTTTTCTTCTCTCTCAAAATTTTTTTTACCTTAAAAATGTGAGTTATTCTTTTGTAGATATGATGCTAATTTTAGAGTTTTATGTTGCAAATAAACTAAATATGTTATTTTTTTATTTTTTATTTTTTTAAAAAATTTGGCATGTATCTACTGTTAGAAGAAATAGATCCTCAAATAAGAAATTTGTTTTCCCTTTAACAGATTGATCTTTGATTATTTATTTTGATTGGAAGTAGCGGATCTGATATTTATTCATATATCTTTTGTAATATAATTTCATTATGATATTTTCATCATTAGAATAGAGTACCATTTTTTTTATTACAGTTTTTAAAGATAAGACGGAACCTTTTTTCCCTGAGAATAGTCTATATCTAATTATCATTGAAATGTGGGCTTACGGATTTTTTTAATTAAACTTTATTTAATTTTTAGTTTCGGATTCAATTTTGAAAAAATACCATCAAAGTAAAATTTCTTGATCATAAACCATAATCGATTTTTGGTTTTTTTATGGTCTTTTAAATTTTTATGTTTTTGTGTGTGTGTGTGTTTTTTTTTAAATTCTTTTTAAGATTTGTTTACCCTGCCTATTATACCAAATATAGCACGTAGCTTACCTCCTCGACTAAATGTTCGGATGATGGGTTACTGATAAAACATTTGATTTTTTTCGGTTGAGATCCACTCTGTGATTTGAAGTAAAGTCTGTGGTTGATCCCATTTAAGAATTTCTACACCTTTATTTATTTTATTTTTCCATTTGCATGGTACATAGAAACTTTGAAATTATTCATATATAAAAATCACCAAAAGAATAATTTCCTAGATATTAGGGATTTTAAGATATATATGTCAGTGATGTGACGGTGCCTATTTAAATTTCATATTTTCATATTTTACCCTAGGAAACCCCTCCAGGTATTGCAAACCTGGATATGTTTCTACCATACCCTCGATAAACTCTGTTACCACATCTACAATCACAAACACCAATAAAAAATAATTTCTTCAAACAAACAAACATGAATATCAAAGAACCTAATTTTCGCACATTGACAATGAAATGTTTAATACAGCAATTGTATTTAAATTGATTCATGCGAAGCTATATTAACAAGTTTGATTTCATTTTTAAATATTTGTTAAATTTGACCTATCATTTGACCTTTTTGCCCTGTCAATTCATTCTATCCCATTATAGTCCATTCACACCACTTTAATCACAACCATTTTTTCATCTTACCCCTACATTTCTATTCAATTACATGAAAATCTATTTACATTATTTTATTCTCATTTATAGTATATTATAATGCATGCATTTCATCATGTAACATATTTATTAACTTATAATTAACATTGGTTATCATAATATTATTAGGACACTTCTACATTTCTATTCAATCCCATGAAAATCTATTTACAACATTTTAATTTCATTCATAGTTTATCTTAATACATACATTTCATCATGTAACATATTCATTAACTTATAATTCAATTTGGTTATCATAATATTATTAGGACAAAATGATCCTCATAAAATAAAAATATATTCAAAAATATAATTCGCACAAAAGTAAATTCTCATTTCATATGCAAAGACATGATACAATTAAAAAAAAAGTATTAAATATTAACGTAATTTTCATTATAGATTTCCAAAGTATGTTACGATTATACATGTAAAATAAATTGTCTACAAATCCAATTTTAATGATTAGTGTTCCAAAAAATAATGATTCAATATGATCAACCCAATATGTGTATATATATATATAATACTCATACATAAAAAAAATCGAATATGATATCAATCTCAGCTGCAAATACACAAGAAAATAAAGTAAACTCAAATATTAACATTATCTTGATTATATATTTTCAAATTTGTGTTTGTATATTATATATGTCAAACAAAATGTTAAAAAGTCATCATAATTATGCCACAAATTAATAATCCAATACAATATTTATTAAAACATTCAAAATTCAAAATGTAAACTATTGGGACCCAACTTTATTGTTCATATACATTCAAGAGTCATAAAAAAATGTCTTTATAAAAAAATAAATATATACTCTTCAATCCTCGACTACAAAACTCCAAAATAGTTGAATAAAATATCTCCTTCTCTCCAAGAAAAATCATTCCTCCACGAAAACATCAATTGAATTGGAATAAAAATCTTCCCCAAATTAATTAATCAATTTCGATAGAATAAATATCATTTCATCTTCATATTATTATTGCGGTTCATCCCCCCAAATTCATCCCTACATATAAAATGGAAAGAATTTTAATTTATTGGTTTGTGCATTCTTATATTTTTGGTCTTCAACGGTGAGTTATCTTATATTCTAAATAGAGTATATTATATATGATTAGTTTTTTTTTTTTAATTTTTTGATTTATATCATTTTTTATATTTAATAAGACATTGATCAATCGATTTAATCCCATTACAATCCGTACACACCACTTTAATCACAATCATTTTACAATTTTACCCTTAGATTTCTATTCAATCTCCTGAAAATCCATTTACATCATTTTAATCTCATTCATATAATTATATTAATACATACATTTCATCATATAACATATTTATTAACTTATAATTAAAATTGGATATCATAATATTATCATGATAAGGGGATGCTTATAAAATGAAATGATATTCATAATATAATTCGATATAACCAATTTGAATTATATTAGTAACTTATTAACTTATATTTATTTTTGTTTGGAAAAGCGCGTATGTGACATTGTCTACTATAAATATATGATTGTTTTTTCATGTTTGACACTGTCATTTTCATGGATAAACTATATACATTAAATTTCTTACTTTTGAAGTTATTATTATAAAGATGTTATTATAACCAAATTATTTAACATGAATATTAATCCAAACATATGTTAAACTTTGTCTATGTGCATCTGCATATACACAACAACTAGTTAATATATAAAAGTCCCTTAACACAAAAAATCACCAAATGACCAATTTATCCCTATCAATCAATTTAATCCCATCACAATCCATTTCATCATTACACCCCTTTATTTAATGACAACCATTTTACTATTTTACCCCTTCAATTCTATTCAATCTCATGAGAATCCATTCATATCATTGTAATGTCATCTATAATTTATTCATATTTTCATCGTATCATGCATGACATATATAAATATATCATAAAATTATATTAATATGATAAACTTATATTAATATGCCGAGTAAAATTATATTAATCAATTTATTATTTTATAATTATATATGAATATCATAATATTATGAGAATACAAAGGGATGTTCAATGTTATAATATATCATAAAATTTATTATTTGTATATCATCATTTGTTTCTAACTTACAATAGCAACAGTGGAATCCATGGTCCCTGGAATCACTTTTCCATTGCAGGTCCCTGAAACATAAATACAAATTATCAATACAATCTTTTAAAAATCATTACCCTCTTTCAATATGCTTTTGTGTCATGAAAAATTCATTTTTTTCATTTGCATGGTTCAGAATTATTTTGATGTTAAAATTTTAAGTCTTTTATGCCACCTCTCGAACTTTTTATTTTTATAATTATAATGAATTCATCTGTATTATCGATAATGCTTATTCTCATTTGCATAGATCAAAAATACTTTGATTTTCAAAAAATTAGTCTTCTTTGCTATCTGTTTAACTTTTATCTTTAAATTTGAATGTTAAATCCATTTTATTATTGTTCACTTTTCTTTTACATAGATTAAAAATACTTTGAAGTTAAATTTCTTGGTCTTCGCCATCTAATATGTAAGGGTTACGATTAGAATGGGATTGGATTTCAATGTATTTAAAATATGAATATTAATCATTAAAATTTGATTTATTTACAATTTATTTTACATATATATATGTACAATCATAATATATATTTGAATTCTATAATCAATATTACGTTAATATTTGGTACTTTTTTAAAATTGTATGTATTGTTCAGTTCACTTTAATTCAGAATTTTTTACTTTTTAAAATTAAAATTTTCTATATGTATTTGTTTGATGTGGGTGTTTTTCATTGTTTGGATTTTTGGATTTTTTTTGGAGATTGAAAAGGCCAAAGATTGTTAGAAATAATAATTTCAAATGGAAAGAACAAGAATAATAATCGATACATTGATTTGATTGAAATGACTAAAATTAAAAAAACATATAAATATATAAAAAATATAATAACATACTCGTAATTATTTAAATGTTTCAAGAACCAAATATTTAAATGCATAAAGGCATTATATAAACACTTATATATTGGACACACACTAACCATTTAATTAACATGGAATTGGTTACAACTCTCAAATTAATATTAAATAATTTTCTGTTTCAGAGGATGAATGGATAGATGTAGCAATAACACAATTGCTTGTCATTTAAACATCACATTCAATATATAATGGAGAGTTTTTATTTTTTAGCACAAGCAATTGTTTCATGCACATTTACATTCTACGTGCATGCATTCAAGAAAAAATAAAACGTATGCAAACGTTTGATTTGGTAATAATGCCTCCAATAAATTTCATTTATTGAATATAGAGTTGTGTATCTAATGTTTATGAAATTTAGTAAACATTTATTTATTTGTTTATGAAAAAATTTTATTTGGTAATTATGTTCCTTTTGTTTATGTATATAAATAAAGACTCAAAGAGAGATAGATTATTTTTTTAATTAATTATGTTCCTTATGTATGTTGATCCAGAAAACAAGCTTTTCCTTATGTTATATATCGCACATTAAAGACTCAAAGATATACGGATTAAAAAGTTTGATTTCATTTTTAAATCTTTGTTAAATTTCAATTTTTGAAATTTTTTTCTATATTGGGATGTCTTGTACTTAACGGTTTGTAAACATTATAAAAAGAATAAATAAGATATTTTGATTTATTTGTCATATTTATTCTACGTTCAATTACTTATGACTTTATCTTCTTATATTCTTATTGTAGTGTATTATCGTCCGCTACTTATCTGGTTGCATTATATTCTGTTTCAGACCACCTTTCAATTAAAACA
Organism: Acorus calamus; assembly: GCA_030737845.1. Taxonomy (NCBI): domain Eukaryota; kingdom Viridiplantae; phylum Streptophyta; class Magnoliopsida; order Acorales; family Acoraceae; genus Acorus; species Acorus calamus. The sequence continues at coordinate 2,013,977 of CM060876.1, forward strand.
AGTAAGTTACCAACGTCCCTGAATATGATATATATATAAAAAAATCATTCTATATATTGCCCTTTATTAAAGTATTGGAAGGATTTTATTACATAACATCTAACATAATACATATGAGTCCTGATAATTAACTTTGCTTCCTCAAAGAGAAAGTGTTTGTATTTATTATTGTATTTAAATGGTTTATGAATTTATTGTACGTGTTCGTGTCACAAAAAATATATATTTCTACTACAATGTTGAAAAATAAAAATTCATAAATTTACTAGATTTGATATAAATAAGATTTTGCATGTACAATGATTTGATGTAAACATTAATACATTCTCACCTCACACATGTCTAGACACCTCATCTCTTCTGTCTCCCTCATCACCAACAATCTCTCTTTTGTTTAATAAACCAAATTGAATTATGTCTGGCAATGCTTCGTACACGGTTAAATTGATGTAGAGAACTACTAATTTGTCTTGTTTAATATTGAGATCGATATATTACTTTGAAGTCCAGGAGGGTTCATGCATGCAAATGCAACAATTACTTTAAACACGATTATTACCTACTTAAGAGGGGGTATAGGAGCTGATATTGAGCATGAGAGGTCCTCTGAGAGGCTTAAGTTCTTCTTGTTTTATTTCTTACCCATAACTTCTTTTAAAGTCAAAGGTTAAGTATAATATAGAAATTACAAAATTCTCTAAGAGATAGTATATTATAGATATAGATATTCAAATATACATAGACATATTTAAATATATGTACACAATAAAATTATACACAATAATATGATTTCCAATCCGATTTGATTATATATACACAATAATACGAAATACATTTCCTATTCTGGTGTCTTTCCTTATAATAAGTTAATGACCTAACAATTTTTTAAAGATAAGATTTCCTGTCAAATCTCATTTCTAAAAAGAACTACCCTGTAAACTTAACATTTTCATTATTCTGACTTCCTGATAGACGAAATATGTGCGATATATAAGATGACGAATCCATATGTAATTGTTTTACATTTGTTAAGGGCATTCAAGGCATTACAACAAAATATAATATAATGGATCCGTACAACAAACTCTACATCGGGTATATATAAGATATTTTTACGCGTGTATGATGAAATGATAATTAATTTATCAAAGTTTATTTACATATTTGGATAAATTGAAAAAATATACAATATTATTAGATCATATAGTTATTGGTTAGCATTATTTTTTTGGTACAGATATTCGATCTACATACATTTCTTGTTTTACCACGTGTTAAAAAAATTTAACGTTAGTTTTAATGACACAAATAATAATGGTTTATCGCTTGAATTATTTTAATAATTCAATATTGTGTCATTTATCGTCAAATATTCATAAAAAGGGATACATCTGCAACACCGAAACTGTCGAGCCAACACTAAGGGGCTGTTTGGTTCGACTTAAAAATAGAACTTATTCCACTTAAACAGGAAAATCAGTACTTATGCAGTCACCCCACCGTTTGGTTGGCACTCTAATAAGTACTGAAAAAACTCCTCATTCAGGCAAGGGCGGACCCAAGGGGGGGTGGGCTGGGGCCCGGGCCACCCCAAGCAGCCCATGAATCCGTGATATATAATATGCTCATCATCCTTTTGTTCTACAAAGAAAAAAATGTAATATCATGCTTTGTGATCACATGATAACTTTACAAGTTTTTTTATATGAATATAATTTGTTGTTTAAAATGACAACATTAGATGACTTAAACAGTTCATATAAGACATATCGTCGATGAAAAATGATATATCTAGGCGTATAGCCCCAGTTGCGACCCTATTTGCAGTCCAAATTAAATTTTTTTTTTAAAATCATACACTCTTTCAATGAAGTAAATATTGTTAAATTAAATGAACCATATACTGAGATACAATAATGTATTTTTTTATTTTTTAAAAAATATTTTTTTGTGTACCATATACTATGATAGAAGCCCCTACAATGTGACAACACAGTAATATTGTGTTATTATAGTGTATAGAGCTATAGACAGACTATAAAATGGACGGTATATAAGCACCCTATCTTCGATTATGTGAGTAAGATTAAGAAAAATAGATATCCTCGGTTAATGAGACTTTTGAATAGTCGTTAGTTAATATAATCATATCCCTGAAATAATGATAATTCTCACAAAAAAAAAATTCTTTTTGTATGTTATTATGCATTATGTATACAATGCTATTAATCCATGTACATTGACATGTCTTGTAAATTATTATGCATTTATGTATCCGATTAAATACATATATCATTCTTTAACTGGCACATATGGATATTTATTGGACAATTATATATTTTTCTCTTTATTTTGAAGTCCTTTGTTTGATCATCGGCCCCCTCATGTTTTAATTCTTGGGTCTGCCCCTGCATTCAGGAAAAAAAAACGCTACAAATATTGAGCCCCAAAATATCACTTTTTTCTGCTATCGCATTCCGCCTTTTTACCGTCGACGTGAAAAGACCATACTACCCCTGCACATATCAATTATTTACATAGGGTATTTAAACCCCTCTTTTCACTGATCATCTCTCTCCTCACCCCTCTCTGAAGCTCTCGACAAAATGAACCGAGTCTCTGTGCCGATTGTGAAAAAAAAAACCCTAGTCACTGGATCTTCACCACCGTCGCAGCACATCGGTTCGTCGGCGGCATCTCCCATCGATCGAAGTCCTCACAAACCCTACTTGAGGAGCACAACATCCTCTCCTTCACCATTGCTCATTCGCGGATCCGGCCCCTCTCATCATCTTCTTCGCCTTCCGATGCTCCGATCTCGTGCCTCCTCTTCGGATGTCCTCTCCATCGAACGATCTAGGTAAAACCTCCACTTGAAAAACAGTAGAATATTTTCACATCTGTCTTGCAACCACTGTTTAGGGTTTGGTTATATTTTTTGGTATTTCTAACTAGATATTGGTATCCATTGTTATGAATTGGTTTTTGTAAATATGGTTGGGGTCATTTTAATGGTTCCGTGTTATGCTATTGAGTCGGTAAGAGTCCCCATGGACCTCACCTATCTTCTTTTTATATTGATGAGTGGTTTATGATCTGGGTCATCTTCATTAGTTTTTTGCATGCTTATGATGGTGGTTTGATTCGTTGTTAATGAATTGTAAATCAACTACTTGAGGACCTCTGGATAGGTTGCATTGCAATTAAATCATTTATGAAGGGATGTGGAGATTGCTTGAGAAGCGATCTGATTAGGTTTAAATCCACTCATTTTGATTGAGAATGATGAGATAATGTTGTTGGGACAGGAAGGTGGGGTTAGGAAACAAATAATTTAGTGCAAATAATTGACAACTTAAGTTCATGTTATGATTATGTGGTTATCTTGAGGAAATTATTTCAATTTATCTGTGAAATCCATATGAATTATATATAAAAAATTCTTCTATGAATTGCCCTATCTCCCCTTTTATAGTGATTCAGTGAATAAAATATAACATCGAGTATTTTAAATGCTTATCCTCTATTCTGTGACTCATCAGTTGCATTTACTCTATTTTCTAAATGATATGCAGATGTATGAATCAGACATAAAGTTACAAAAAGGTCTTATATATATGAATATTACAGGAAGATTCCATATTAGTTAGTCACTATCTACATAATAAACACAGAGCTGATATTAATATCTATTAATAATTCTAAGCAGATAGTCTTTAACTTGCTGTATGAAGACATAAGTCTTTTAGGTAAAGTGGTTAAAGGAGATTTTATGTTACATTTGTGTAAGATGATACATGGAATTATTCTAATGCCATTTTCTTTGCTAATTTTGGTCTCTGTCAATCAATCAAGTAAATCATCACTATAATTATAGATAATAAAGATGCTTCCTATGTTAATTTTACCACAACCTATAGCAAGTCCTCACAAACCACTTGTATATGGTTTCTGTTTATCACTGCATGATAAGGTAGCCCTATATGTTCATATCATTCAATGATTCAAAATTTTTATCACTATTGAGGATAATATTTTATTATTGATTTCATACTCTCTTTTTTTCTTGTCATTATCAATTAACTATGGATTCTTTTGGTCACTAATTTTCTTTTATGATTTAGATAGTTTTTACTGGATTTTTTTTGGTAGAGTTTTTACTGGATTTGTTGGATACAAAATAGTGCATGGGTGTACATGCATTTGTTGGAAGGTCCTGAAATGTTCTATCAATCAGGGGCTTGTTCTATCAATCTTGTACCACTTTCTCATTGTTGTTGGTAGATTATGGATGCCATGAGTGGGAGGGCTAAAAATGTTTATTGATCTATGCTTAGAACAAGTTAAGGTAGGGGGTCGGCCTGGATCAATTGTTCTTTATGTTCGATCAATATTTATATTTTCAATTGATAAAAATTTATTGTTGTTTATGTATTCAGGAACACCCACAATCCTTCATGTTGGTGGACTCCTTGCGTCGGACGCATGGATCTGATCCACACCAGTACAGAAAAAGGTGGAGAAGGCCGCCGCAGTTCCACGGCCAACATAAATACTAATTTTTGGATGCTGCTCATGCTTATGTATCATGTTGATGGTGTTTGTGATCTTTGTTTTGCTTATATTCCTAGCCATCAAATGATTGTAGAAGTTGGGTTAAGATCACTAAATACTATTATGTATCTACTAGTGTACTCATATTTGTTTTGGAGTTGGCCTAATGTTTTGGAGTCTATTATATTATTCTTCTACTTGGCTCATTGCGGCCAGGTCCTCTTCTTTATTTTGTTGTTGTATTTTGTATTGGGTTTCGTTTTTAATTTATCAAGGCATTGGTCTATCATTTCTTTAAAAAAAAAAAACACTAGTGTATAGTCCTATGTTATGTAGATTGTGATTTTCCAACGGCATAATTTGATATATGTCAACTTTGATTTTTTTAAATTTGTTTAGGCTTCCATCTGATTCTTCTAACTAATCAAATTGCAATGGTATATAGTACATGTATTTTTATCACCATACAAAAGTATCTTTTTTTCATAAAGAGAAAAAATAAGTAAATCTTTCAAATTTTTAACCAAACATCAAATAACATTCATCACTTATTAAATAGACTAAAATACCCTTCTAATAAGCTCTACTGTTCAGTGGTGAACCAAACACACTTATTCTCATAAGTGTTTATAAGTTCCGCTGAACCAAATAGTATTTTTTTCTAAACGGATTAAAACTTATTAGAACTTATACAATCTGCACTTATGAATCAAAACTTAAAATTAGCATTCCGTTGAACCAAATATTTAATTGCCTCTTATAAAATTAATGATATTACTTATGACAAAGTGATGCAATATCTAACTTTTGGCATTGCGTAGTGCTTTGATTATATATGCAGTTTACTTGATTTTCGTATTCTTCATACTTAGTTAAACATACTGTTAATCTAGCCGTTGCATTCTGTTTTCATTTTTTTCAATAATGATCATATAGACTAGGTTACTCGTTTAACATAATTGTACGATATTTATTTTCTTACTTAAGGATATATGATTTCATTATAATATTTTCATCATCATAATAGGGTACTAATATTTTTTCAGTGCTGCTACCTGGACTCCAGAAATTAGCCCCAATAGGTGACACTCTCCTACTGGTTCTTTGTTTGACTTTTTCAAACCATTAAAATGACAATTACATTACTACCCTTTTAAGATTTTTAAAAATTTGTTCTAACTAAATAATATCCCCAAAAAAAGGGGATCATTGAATCTTTCTCCCATCATTAATCCTCCTAACAGAATCCCAAAAATGGGGGATCATTGAATCCTCTCCCGACTGAACATATTCCAAAAAAAATTTAAAACTTAGGGTTTCCAAGTTGGGCAAAACCATACGAACAAAAAAAAAAAAGACTATGAAGAGTTTCATATCATCTGATTCTCTTCCAGAGACAGATCGTCAACAATGACGAAAAATAAAAGAGATTTCTTGCCACAATTGAAACTTCACCGTCGCGTTTTTATTTATTTATTTTGAAGGCGATATAAACAGATCAATTTAGATTAGTTTTTTGCATTTCTTATAAGACGAAATATTTGGTTTTCAAAATTAAATATGAAACGATTCCCTTCCGTTTTCTGTCTCCTGTTAATCTGATTGAATCTGAAATCCACTTGAAAAATCAGTATTTTAGATACGTGCATCTGAAATAAAAAAAAAGATTGGTTTGAAATCAGTGTTTCAGATACATGTATCTGAATCCAAACAAATCTGAATTTTTTGTAAAGGTTTGGAAGCATGTGCTAAATCTCTTAATATAATGAAATTGTTTATGTTGCATTGTCTTTGTCTACCAGTATATTTAAATTAAAGAAAAAAATTGACATTCTTCAATCGTTTTAGAGTTTCTCATCTATATACATTTTATGAGAAAACAAAAATAATGAACGAATACGTAAGTCAGAGACATGTATTTGAAAATGTATATAATATGCAATTGTTTCTTAATTCAGTGAAACAAAATCTGATTCAATGAGCAATTGAAAATAACCAAATGAAATGTCATATAAATATAGATCAAGTATTATTATCTTATATATGATAATTAGAATATATTGGTTTGATGAAAATATCGTAATGTTTTTGTAAACAATATATGTATCTGAATTAACTGTATTTGTATCTGAAAACCTATTAACCAAATATATCTGAATTTGAAGCAATTATGTAGAAATAGAGATATTAAAGATCTTCAAAATACCAATAATATAATAAGTAATTAGATATTAATCAGTTATACATTAATTAAATCCATGAAAATATAAATAACAACCTTCAAAATGGGCTGGATATCAAATTCAGATACAGGTGTATCTGGAATTTGAATTATCAAATACACATTCCATACAAGTGATGTGCACTATATTGGAAAATCTTAAATTTGAATGAGTCGAATAATGCTGATACAAAGCTAAAAAATATCATGAATGACATATTATGCATAATTATACACAAATACACAATCATAAAATGATTGTACATAACATACCTGGTACACAACAATGCATATAAATCAAGATACATGCCATGTATCTGAATCTAAAATTAAATTCAAATTCAATAGATGTATATGATGTTTCAAATGAATGACGAAAAATCAAAATCAACATAATTTATTCAGATTAAAAAAGGACTAGCCTGAATGGATTCATTGTTTGCACCACAAATTGGTCACAAATAAAACCTAAATGAATCAAATTCTTCTCTTCTCCGCCGATCGAATTGAAACAAAAATAAAATTCAATGTTTTTTTTCAAATTCATCTGAAAACTAAAAATTCATAAAATATTGTTATATTTGGGATCCGGAAAAATTTAACCTGGATGTATCAATTTCTGTTTGCACTAGAAAGGGATCGCACAGAAAAAAAAATCATGAATTCACCTCATATACACCAACCAGATCTGAATAAAAAATGAAATTCATATTTGTTTTCTTATCAACCGATCATTCACAAATCAAAAATAGAGAATCGTGATTTTTTTGGATATCAAATTGAAAACAAATATTCAAAAACGGAAAGATATCACAAATCATAACCACCTCGAGATTAATGGGTCGGTTATGGTATATTTAAACGATTAATTAGGGAGGGGGTAATATAGGTATTGCAAACTTGCCACCTCATGGGGCTTGGGATGGGATCTATCAATTGCGGCTTAAAAATCATTATTAATGTTTTTTCTATCTCATCTATTCATCAAAATATTATGATTTCCAGATTTAATTGATTGTTTACCCAATTTAATAAATGAATTTTTCTATTAGAAATTTTTTCCTCAATTTAGCTCTTCATGATATAGGATGTGTATCCATCTTCACATATTTTAATCCGGTGATCTTAATTTTTTTTATTTATGATTGAATTCTATAGATTTTTGTATCTATATAAAAGACAACATGATGTCTATTTAAATTTTAGTTAATTTTCAATATGAATTTATCCATCTTCAATAATTAATTCAAATAAATGTGACATTCAAATTTGTTTTGCAGTCCCTAACTGTCATGATTTTATTTTTAACATACTTTTATAAAAAGTGAAATATATATAATCCGTGCATATTTTAAAATAATAATAATAATTAAATATACATCTAGTGGAGTATATCTTGTGCTGATTCAATATATGTTCAACTAATAGTGTATAGTCAACTGGTGGACCGTCTGCTGTCTTCAAACGGGTCTATAATGGGGACTGATTATATTAGCACTCTTAATTTACACTGGATAAAAAATAAAAAAAAAATTCAAAGCCCTCATGTTATACATGGGACAGTCCCTAACACCTTTTACCAGGTCATATTGAACCCTTTTTTTTTCCATTCAAAGATCACATACCAAGACAAGTAAAAGAATATAAGAGATTGAAATTGAATGCAAACGATGACTTTAATTTGTTGGTAGAGCCACACTGATGGCGACTATGTTGTCCAAAATCACATGCCATACTTTGCCTTCGCATTGACTTGAACAGAGTCAATTGGTCTTCTTTCCACTCATTCACACTTGCATGCAAACAAAACATATGAAAATTACGTATACTGAATGCACTAAATAAAATCATTCCACTATGTATCAGATTTTTTTATTTTTTTTGGAGGGTAAATAAATTGTATTACTATGTATCAGATTAGCCAATACAGACCACATACATCATATTTATTGTTGTGAACACAGTATAGTATCTTATATGAAAACAGAGGAAGAAGAACAGACAACACTCTCATTTGAAGGAGGTGCATCTTATACATTCCCTGAGATCATCACCGAGGCTCTAATTCCGTTATCGATACATCATTTATAGATACCGGATTCGATGTGGTTGTCGTAGATCGATCGGGTGTGGTTAGTGTGTTCTTCTCTCCATCAACAATGCTATGCCCGGCAAAAAAAGCAGGGGCGAAAGGAATGGTAAGGGACGTGGAGAGACTGCTGAGCATGAGAACAACAGATGACATGGTGGGTCTCTCTGCCGCATCTTCCTGGACACACAACAGCCCTATGTGTATGCATCTCATCGCTTCGCTACTCGAATAGTCACCCAGCGATCGATCAATCAGTTCCAGAACTCTCCCTTCATTCCAGTATTTCCAAACCTGCACTCAAAAATCGATGTAGAACTTCTTTATAAACATAAACTTGTACAAATTATACTGTGTGGGGAAAGTGTTGAACTTACATGGCTAAGAAGATCAATTGCACTGTCTGAGGCAGAGAATTGACTGTTTCTCAATCCAGTGATGATCTCCAAGACTAATACACCGAAGCTAAACACGTCTGACTTGATAGAATAATGTCCACGCATAGCGTACTCTGGTGCCATGTATCCACTGCAAATAGTCCATCATTAGATGGGTATGTAGAGACATCAAGCACAAAAAATGGAAAGAAAGATGTACACACTATGTGCCAACGACTCGGCTTGTGTTGTCTTGAGTTTGATCGATCCCAAACAGCCTCGCCAAACCAAAGTCTGAAATTTTGGGATTCATGTCTTTATCTAGTAAAATGTTGCTCACTTTGAGATCTCTATGGATGATCCTTAGTTGTGAATCTTCGTGTAAATAAAGAAGCCCACGAGCGATTCCTTCTATGATCTTGTATCGCCTCTCCCATGTGAGTTCTTTCACTTTGATGGGATCTGATATGTGCATTTTCTTGTCAGTATAATTTTACAGTGTTGATTTTAAAGCACACAAATCATGTGCTTATGGACATGTATGAAATGGGCATACCGAAAAGGAATGTGTTTAAGCTCTTGTTTGGAACGTATTCGTAGACGAGCAACTTTTCTTGTTCTTCCAAACAACATCCCAAAAGCCTTACGAGGTTCCTATGTTGAAGTCGAACAACCAACACAGCCTCGTTGCGTAGCGCTTGTATTCCCTGACCTGAAGTTCTCGAAAGCCTTTTCACTGCTATTTCCTGCCCATCTGTTAGTGTTCCCTGTGGAACGTTATAAAGTCATTTAATTAGTGAAGTAAAATCTATGTTTTAAAACATATAAAACAATGGTGATGAATGTTATGCCTTTACCTTATAAACCACACCAAAACCACCTTCTCCAAGCTTATTAACATCAGAGAAATTGTCGGTTGCGTTTCTCAGCATAGCCAAGTCAAAAACTTGTGGTTGGATGTCTTCAATTTGATTCACATCTTCATAGTCTGCCATAACACAAAGTCCATAAACAAAATATATAATTGGACAAGTCTACTAAACATTTATGTTCCACCAATAATTTAATTTTTCCTATGATGAATTCTTGCTTGTAAGCATATATAATTGAGTTGCTCGATGTTAGAAGATGAATAATATTTCTCTAAGCCGCTTACCTATCCGCATGTTCTTTACTCTCTTCATCTTTCGCAAACAAGCAAAAACAACAGTTACGACCACTATGAAAGTGAGCACGGGGGTGATGATGGTAAGAGCTGTTCTTAGACCATGCTTCTTGCTTCCTGAAACAGATAAAACTATGTTCAACAACCAGTACCTTTTAATAATCTATCATTCTACAAATCCCATTTTCGGATCCATTATCAAAAAATAAAGAAATGCTTGCTTTATTCGAGATGACTACATCCAATCTCATCAGATCCAAGATGTAATGAACGGTTCCAATAAGATTTCATTCATGAACAAAAACTCATTCCTACACAATTAGCCCCAACATGAATTCAAAATGAGGGTAACAAAAAATCCATCCCAGATAGTAGTAATACCATAAAAATCATATGTACAAAGACCATTTACTAAAAAGGGGTGACAATCAAATAGGCATCATTTCAAATTCAATATAACAAATTCATCTAATATAAAACACTCATATTGATAAAATCATTTGAACGGGACCATTTACTAAAAAGGGGGCAATCAAAATAGGCATCATTTAATCATCTTTCAAATGCATTCAAAATTCAATATAACAAATGCAATTAAGGTGTCATATAAACTGAATTCCAATTTAACAAGCAATTCAACTTCCATACCATGACCACCCCCAACACCACCCACTGCTCCTACACCCGTCAAATTCGTCGTTGTCGGACTCGTCGGAGGAGGAGGAGGACTGCCAACGATCGGCATCGGCAACCGAAGCCTCGCAGTCGAGTAGTTCCTGTAAAACTTATAAACCTCGAACCTCAAGTTACAGCTCTGCCCGATGACCCTTCCCCCCAACTTCCCCGCGCAGCACCCCGGGATGCTCTGGTTCGCATCCACCAGACACTGCGCGCACGAATCCTGAGAAAGGTCCCTCGTGCACTGCGCGAGCCCGTACACCGTCTGTCCTCCGCCGGTGCCGTTCACCGCGACCTCTCCCGTGGCGAACATCCCCGGACCTCCGGCTGTCTCGTTGATGAGCGAGTCCATCAGTCCGTACACGGCCGCGAAGAGCGAGCGCGGGTCCGACGCGTTGTTGATGTTCCACATGAAGAGCCCGGGAGATGTGTCGACGGAGGAGAAGAACCTGATGTTCGAGTAGCGGAGGAAGCAGTCGTCGTACCTGTTAATACAGTGACGCATGTAAAGTTAGATATCAACACCCGATAATACAGTGACGCATGTAAAGTTAGATATCAACACCCGAACAAAATACCACACAAAAGAATAGTCGGATTTATATGCATCATTCAACAAAATATATCTACATCCACAGAGGAGACTACGAAACTCTCAATCCCTCTCTCCTCTGCACTGTCGCTTTCTCACAAAACTCATAAATTTTAGTCTACAATGAATTAAATTACAAAAAAAAAAAAAATTCTAGAACGATCTTTCGTATTAGAATGCAACACATCTCACAACAGTACAGTACCATATGACAGCGCTCTGTTGATATGGGCACAATTGGATGATGTCAGGGACAGCGTTGTCGAGGCAGCTCGTGCAGGCGCTGATGTCGGTGTCGCCGCGGCAGAGGACGAGGCCGTCGACTTGGTCCGGGGAGGAGCCTTGGGTGGTGGTGAAGAAGCCGGTGGTGGGGCCGTTGGAGGAGAGGGAGCCGAGGAGGGTGTTGAGGTTGGTTTGGTAGGTGCTGTTGGTGGTGTAGTTGCCGTCGTTTTGACAGATGTGGTAGAGCGGGTCGGCTGTTGTGGGGGTGGTGGTGAGAGAGAGGAGGGTGGTGATGAGGAGGAGGAGGGAGGAATCCATTTTTTTTTTTTTTTGTGTTGGACAAAAAATAATATAGATTGGAGTGTTGTTGGATTATACGTGTATATATATTAGAAAATCTTATGTACATTTTTTTTTTCTTTCAGTCCCAATTTTATCATAGGTCTCATTCACCCTCTTTTTCTCCTTTTTTTCTACATCCAATGTTCATACGGTAAACATGAGAATGACATCAGTGACATGTCAAACAACCAAACAATGGATTCATGCATCTGGCACAGACAGTCAAGAACGATAGTGAAAGTCGAGTTGAAATTAGAGGCCTTGAAAATGAATCATCTTCGAATCTCTCTCTCTCTCTAGAGAAGTTGGAAAAATCAGAACCTCCAAAACGCGTCAGATTGACTTGTGTTGATAATCTTCAATGCAAACATTCAAACTCTATTTACATTTCCAAATCAAATAATGTCATAATGAACCACCTCTATTTCTTGCATTCACTTCATTTCAAATTCATGTAAAAAAACAGAGGAGATGCATCTCCTTCTATACTCTGTTTCGATTCTCATTCACATATTCACCACCACCACCGTCAGAGCCCAACAAGACCCAACTTACCTCTATTGCTCCTCCACCACTTCCAACTACACCTCCGGAAGCCAATTCGAGGCCAACCTCAACCGCACCCTCCAATCCCTCACCATCAACACCCCCACCAATAACAGACTCTACAACACCTCCATTGAAGGAACCAATGACAAGGTCTACGGTCTCGCGCAATGTCGCGGTGACCTCTCCAGCCAATCCTGCCAAACCTGCTTAAACCAGTCACGTTTGAACATCATAAAAAGATGTTCTAAAGGAAAACAAGCGGCAATACGTTACGACGGATGTCTCTTGCGATACTCCGATGAGTTCTTCTATGACGAGGTTGATAGTTATGGGGATGTCATAAAATGTGTCCTCAAGAACATGACAGAGCCTACGCTCTTCAATGCGAATGTTTCGAGCCTACTAAGCGAGGTGTCGCAAACGGTCTCTGCAAATGTGTCGAGGTTTTCTGTCGGAGCGACGAAGTATGGGGAGTTCTTCAATATATATGCGATGGGGCAGTGCATGGAGGACTTAGCAGAGGGAGATTGTTACAATTGCTTGGTTGATATGGTGGGGGCATTGCAAGCGAAGGTACCGGCGACGAAGAAGGAAGCCAAGATCCTCACTGCGAGTTGTTTTTTGTGGTACAGCACAGATTTGTTCTTCTCTCTGCAGTCTTTGTCTTCGCCACCGCCATCTCCATCGCCTTCAATCGTGCCTTCTTCACCAATACCAACATTGACAAACAGAACCACTGGTGACGGTACTACCTCTGCTGATCTAACAATCATCATTACGTGATTATAATTGATATTGGTTTTGATTTGTCATTGTAGGAAATGGAAAGACCAAGACATCAAGAAGTGTTGTTTATGTTGTCATGTCAGTGGTGATTTCTTTGATTGTGTTCCTTTCGGTGTGTCTCTGTTTATGGAGGAGGAAAGCTTATAAGAAGTTGCTTGGTGAGTGGTTTACTCCTTATGGGTGTTTTTTTTTTTTTTTTTTTTTTTTTTTCATTTTGTTGCAAATGCAATTAACATACATGATGAGTACGATTCAATTTATAGGTGGCAAAACGCGTAATACTGAAAATACAAATTCTCTTCTCTTTGATTTTGATACGCTGAGAGTCGCTACTGATGATTTCTTAGATTCTAACAAGCTCGGAGAAGGCGGGTTCGGTCCTGTTTATAAGGTAACTTTTTTGGATCATTTTATATAGGATATAAGAATGAGTTAGATCTCATCAGGTCTCAACAATCATGTCAGTCCATCATTGATGACTGACCAGACTAGATAGAATTCGGTCCCAATTCTTTTTAGAGTAGTATTTCATTTTTGTTATGACATTATAAGCTAAAAGGATGAGGAATGCCTGCCATACATCACATTAAAATTTACAATATAGGGAAGGCCATACATCACATTAAAATTTACAATATAGGGAAGGCTACCAGATGGGGAAGAAATAGCAGTGAAAATGCTTGCAAGTGATTCGGGACAAGGCCTAGAAGAGCTGCGAAACGAAGTCGTTTTCGTTGCTAAACTTCAACACAAGAACCTTGCAAGGCTACTGGGTTGTTGTCTGGGAGAAGAGAAGATGCTCGTCTACGAATACTTGCCTAATACGAGCCTTGACAAGTATTTGTTCGGTATACATTTCTCCTACTTCTAAACATACACATCTTAGACGTCGTTTATATATATCTAACAAGTCAATGTTCATATAGATCCTGTCAAACGCAAGCTATTGAACTGGGAAATACGATACAAGATCATCGAAGGGATCGCAAGAGGGCTTCTTTACCTTCACGAAGACTCGCAACTAAGAATCATCCACAGGGACTTGAAGGCTAGCAACATCTTGTTGGATGGGGACATGAACCCAAAAATCTCCGATTTCGGGCTAGCTAAGCTCTTTGGTTCGGACCAAACTCGAGGCAATGCGAGTCGAATCGCAGGGACATAGTAAGCCCAAGGAACTAATTTGCCCAAATTCTCTCTCATATTTATAGTCCTAACAACAGTATTGAAAGTTTACTTGTTTGGCAATGGCTTTGAAGTGGGTACATGCCACCAGAGTATGCTGTTGGTGGG
>CM060876.1:2038844-2071311 GCA_030737845.1 Acorus calamus
CCCTCATCGGACAGAGTTTTTGTGCGAAGCAGGAAAGACTTCGACCGATGATAAGGAAAGAGACCCCTATTTTGGCCAGCCCGACCTTCAAGAAGTCATGCCAACACGAACAGCACTATTCGGGGAGTTGATTTAGACCGTCAGAGGCTAGGTCTTGACTTAGAAATTTTTAACCGAAAGGATGATCCAGGTGGAAGGCGGGGAAAAGTGAATGGTGAGTGATCCAACCCGCGGTCGGGGTTCTTAGCTATCATGCGTGGAGCAGCCCAGCGTCAATTTCCTCGTGCCTACTGTTCCTGTGCTTGGGAAAACTCAGCAAGGAGGGGATATCGCCGATAGAAAGCAGGTAAAAGTTTGATTTGGTGAATTGGATCATCCGAATGATAAGAACTCTGGAAAAGAACCAGAACTGAAGAAATTCAAATTTGAATGGTACTGAAAGTGTGGCAAAACTTCGAGAAAGTCGTGTTTGATCAAGTAGTGTCTGGAAATAAGCCAATACATGGTTGTTTGGTATGAAAAACCTTGAAATTTAGGGCTGAGAAGAGGTTGGAAAGGGGTTTTTAAATGACAACAAGAAACTGGGAGGGGCGGCTAGTTGTAACTAGCCGCCCGAGAGGGGGCGGCTACTCGTGAGTAGCCGCCTCCTGATGGGTCCTTATAACCGAAAAGGGACCTCTCTCTCTCTCCATACGTTTCAAAACGGTTACTCTTCCCTCCTCTCTTCTTCTTCTTCATTTTAAACCGAAAACCTTGATTCCTTTTGCCTTTTCTTCCTCCATTTCGACCTAGATCCGTCCTCCTCTCTTGATTTGAAAACCCTAGTTTTGGGTTCTCCTTTTTCTTTTCAATCCGAGGAAGATGACAAGGTCGAAGGCAATTGCTTCGAGGGGAAACGACCACGGGTGGCTCGTGGAGAGCGTAGCCCGAGCTCTTCATCGTCGGAGAGCGATAGCCGGAGGTCGAGGTCGTGGGGGAGGCTATGGGTGTGACGGAGGTGCGCCGTGGATATCGGGCGGGTGAGGTTGGGGATTTGCCTTTGGGGGCTGCCCGGAGGTTGGGAGTAGTATGATAGGGTATACACGCAAAAGGAGGCGTGGGGATCGACCGCGGTGGTCGAGGAGGTGGTTTTGGGGGTCGGGGATCGGTTGAGGGTGCAACCGGGGGAGTAGGGGCCGAGGGGGTTAGTGAAGATGTGAGGGCGTCGTTGGATGCCCTTGTTGGGATGTTGGACAGGGAGCCACAGAGGCCAGGGCTGAGGAGGAGGAAAGTAGGGCTAGGGGGCTTTTGCGGAGTTTATCTCCGGCGCGGGGAGAGTGGAGGGGACAGGAGAGGTTAGGGTGAGGCTGGGGCCGAGGGTAGGGCACCGGGGCTGCAGAGGGTTGTGGGCGTTGAGGCTGAGGCCGAGGAGGCCGTGTTTGAGGAGGATGAAGAGGAGGGGGATGACGACGGGATGGACGACCCGACGAGGCCGAGGTGGACGCTCCTGGGTCCACACGGGCCGTGGTATGTTCCTAAACTTTAAGTCTTAGCCTTTTTATTTTTGGTGTATATGCATGTGTTTTGGTGGTATGAACAGGTTGTATATGTGTATTATACTCGTATATGTGTGTTTTAAATAGGCATGCTTGTGTATAAGTTAATCACGGTGGGAGAGTAAGCATGTGAACGGGTACGGGTTGTAGAAAGAAAAAGGAGATAATTCTTCATACATACGTCCATGTTCGTTGTATGCATATAAAGGAAAGGAAAGGGAATGGTTTGGTATGCTTGTATGTGATGGTTTTGTATGTATGTAATCTTCAAAGTATGTTTTTATGTGTATTTGACCATGGTGGAGTAAGAGGGAGTATAAGAGGGAGTATATGCATGCATGTTTATGGGTTTAAGTTCCTTCATATGCTTAGTTCGTGGAAAGTATATATAAGCATGATAAGCGGTATTTTGAAAATGAAGCATACGAGTAATGACCACGGTAGGATAAGAGGGTAAAGCATGTGATCTTACAGATATGTTTTGCAAATAAAGGAGGGTAAATTTTCGTATGAAGTCTCATATTTCATGCCCTTTTTTGTTCTTTTGGATTTTAATGTGTAGGAGTTTTATTGTGCTAAGCATGGTTTCTAGAAAATGAGTTCGTTTTAGACATGGATCCTTACCTCTCGATCGCTTTGGACTAACCAATTTTCGTTTGTTTTGTAGCGGCCGAATCGCATCTGGGCCCTTTGGCACGGGACGAAGCGGTGGTATGATGCCTTGGGGCAGGAGGAGAGGAGTTTAGTGGACGGAGCAGGCTTCTGTTCCTTCTTTCTGATTGACCCGCTCCACGTCCATCGCCCATATGTGGAGGCATTGGTGGAGAGATGGAACCCGGAGAGTTGCACGTTCATCCTCCCTACTGGCGCCATTATGCCGACCCTTGAGGACGTCCATCGGATCACTGGCCTTCCGGTCTTAGGGGAAGCGGTGATTGCGGCCACCCTTGCGGATTATAGGGGGCTGTTTCGAGAGTTGATCGGGGAATGGGAGTTCGTGGAGCGAGAGCGGACGCTGAACCGGATCCCTTTGGGGAGGCTTTCGGGGCAGTATGGCCTCGATTCTTTCACGGAGCGTCTGAAGGACGAAGTTGCAGCTAGCTTTGAGAGGAGGCGGGCGATGATCGAGGCGAGAGAGGCGGCCACGTGCCCACAGAGAGCACGGAGGGAGTTGAGGGCGTTCTTTCTTTACTTCTTCGGTCGGGTCCTCTTTTCGACGGCCTCTGATAATGTTTCCTCTCACTCTTTCTTGCTGATGAGGGACCTGGAGGGCATGGGACGCTATGCCTGGGGAGCGGCGATGCTCGCCCGTCTCTTTGCGGAGCTCTCGAAGAAAGTCAAGAGGGCCGGGGGAAAGAATCTTGGTGGCTTCGCGCCATTTCTTCAGGTATGTGTAAGTGGTAAATGTTTTTTTGTCTTGGTTTAGCTCACTTTGATCATGATAATTTCCCTCTTGCTTTGCTAGGTCTTTGGGTACGAGCATTTCGCCATCGATCGCCCGACTTTGGCTCCGTTTGATCATGCCCTCCCTTGGGCTATGAGATGGGAACCCCGGGGATCTTCCCGCTTGCACCGCCTCGCCCAATTCCGGGAGGCCTTCCGCGCCTTGTCGGAGGAAGAGGTATAAGTTTTTCTTCGAGTTTCCTTGGCTTGTATTTGGTTTTCTTTTGACTAAGCGCTCTTCCTATCTTTGATGTTTTTTAGATGACGTGGAGGGCTTATCCGGAGGAGGTTCCCGAGGCTCTGGCGCGAGACGTCTGGTTGATCTACTTCAACGAGGTCATGTTTCATGCGATCAGCTGGGTCGTCCGCCAGCTTGACTATCATCAATGGGTGCCCGATCCTCTGTCGCGGCGTCCCTCGATTCCGGTGGCTGGGATTCCTCGGGACACGAACCTCCCGAGGAATTACGCTACGTATGTGGCGGGATGGATGGGCTGATGCGTCTTGGTGGAGCGTCGTCCTGAGGTGACTTCGAGTGACGAATACCTGGCTTGGTATCGTCAGGAGTATGCGGGTATCCTCGGGACGATGGAAGAGGGGATCCCAGATGCTTACGTAAGTTGAAAAATCCTTCTCTTCTTCTCCGTTTTCCTTCGCTTGAATATTTTTTGAATGGTTTTTGTT
This sequence comes from Acorus calamus, assembly GCA_030737845.1. Lineage (NCBI taxonomy): Eukaryota > Viridiplantae > Streptophyta > Magnoliopsida > Acorales > Acoraceae > Acorus > Acorus calamus. The sequence continues at coordinate 2,042,507 of CM060876.1, forward strand.
TTTGCAGGTTGAGTTGAATGAGACGGAGAAGAGGCTCAAGACCGCCAATGAGCACCTCCAAGCGCGGGCCAGGCAGATAGAGGCGTTGCGGGTGCAATGGAGACGCTTGCAGGACCAGGTCCGGGTCCTCGAGGCTCAGGTGGATGCTCTGTCGAGAGCGAGGGCCGATGGCGCTTCTTCTTCTTCCGCCCCTCCTCCTTCCATGGCTTCCGAGCGAGAGCTCGAGCTGACGAGGGAGCTAGATGCGGCCTGGAATGAATTGACGGCCATACGGATGGAGTTGGGCCAGGGAGGGGTAGGGCTTCTCGAGCTGAGAAGGAGACGGACCGGTTGAGTTCCATGATGGCTTCGAGAGAGGAGGGTTTCATTACCCTAGGTCGTGAGAGGGACTCCCTCCAGATGTGGGTGTCGGAGTTGGAGGCTTCGGCGGGTGTTCCCGAAGGTTTGATGGGGGACTTCGTTCGTTCTCTCCAGGCGGCCGGGGATAGGGATCGGGAGGCGCTCAGGGTATCAGAGGTGAGGGCACGGGAGTTGGAGGAGAGGTCGAGGGCTGTCGAGGATCGGGCTAGAGGGACAGAGAGTCGCCTCGACAGAGATTGGAGAGGAGAGACAGGGATATGCAGCAGGTTCATCTCTGGGAGGCCAATATGAGGGGTAAATTGGTTGGAGGGGGCTCCATGACAGAAGCGGACCTTGACCTTCTTCCGCTTGAGCCTGACCATTCTCTCTCAGCTTCCTTGGCCACTGGGGCCACCTTCTGCCGTGCTTCTCGTCCTTCGGCGTCTCGAAGTCGTGGGATATATGCGAGGGCTGCATCCTCAGTTCGAGAGACTCCTACTGCTCCTGATGCTCCAGAGGTTCAGTCCTCTCCTCAGCCGCCGCTCCCTTCTCAACCAAGTCAGGATGTTCCTCCTACTCAACCTCCAGCGGGTGACGATACGCCGAGGTATAGCTTCTTTGCATCTTGGTTTTAGGTAGAAGAATGGTATATGTGCAAGGAATTCATGCTTTTCTTCTTTTCCTTTTGGTTTTTTTAGGTGATTGTTTTGGTGATGCACAGCTCAAGATTTCAAGATTTGGGGCTCTCGGTGGACCCGTCTCTTCCTCACTCTTTTTTTATAAAGACTCTCTTTTATGCACTTTATTAGGTTTTGTTTATGGTCTTGGTGGGACAATTTTATGGTTTCTATGCATGGTTTGGTGTAGCTAGTATGGATGTTTTGGAATTTTTCAAAGGGTTTCTTTTATTTTGGAAAACGCATATCGCGTGGACGAATGAACTTGGTGTTTATAAGTTTTAATTTATCGATGGATGTAGGATTCTAATATATATAATCATTCTAGCATAGTATCTATACAGGTTTTGTGTATGGATGTGTTTGAAATGTGTGTATGCATGTTTGGGAAAAGAATATTTTGACAGGTTTTGAAGAGTTGATTGAGGATGGGACTGACAGGGTAAATGGGGCAGCAGGTGAGGGGCGGCTACTTGCGTCTGGGGCGGCTTGTTTAAAGCTAGCCACCCCATTCCTGGGGTTTTTACCTGGAAAAGAAGGGACAGGGGCGGCTAGTTCTATCTAGCCGTCCATTGTGGGGCGGCTAGTCGGATTTAGCCGCCCCTTGCCTGGGACAATTCTTCTGGTTTTGTTTCTTGTCTGCTGCTGCTGAAAGCCTTCGTGACCGTTTCAATCTTTGAGGCCTATAAAAACATTCTTTTCATGGACCAAGTGTTAAATCTGTCCGGATTGCGCCCCTGCACCGACTTTCGAGCTCCTTCTTACTTGAATTGTCAAGGGCTACAATCCATCTTAAGGTAAATGAAAAGATAATGCGAGAAAGTAAAGTGCGAGAAACCATGCTTTAGTATGCAAGGAAGGGATTCCAAGTGCGTGAGCGAAAAACTTTTAAGTGCGTGTGAAAGTGGGACAATTTTCTCTCAAGCATGTGCGGAAGGGTGTAGAATGAATGTAGGTGGGGGTAATCTTATCATTGGTATGGGGGGTCAATTTTAATATTTCAAGAGAATCGAATGCCTAGGTGCTTTGGAAAAGGAAAATGTGAACTTATGCGTAAGTATTGTGGCATAAGTGGGCATTTTAATTCTTCAATGGCCTTTTACGTAAGTGGGTAACGTTTTCAACTTTCTGAAGTAAAAGATACCATCAAGTCCCTGTGGAGGAGCCCTTGTGGTCACCTAGGGTTGTATTTGAAAGACATAGGCCTTAGGTGCCGGTTTTTCTAGGTTCATGGTTCTCAAATGCATGATCGTATTATTCTAAACATGCTGAAAAAATCCATGAGTGTACCAGGAGTCAAGTTAGATAAGCTTCCTTTGGATAAGCAAGTTTCTAAGTGAACTCACGTGAGTGTGTGTAATTTGTAAACCTGGAAATGATCTACCTTTGGTCGAAATTTCGCCTTTCCTGGTAGATATAGTCCAATTTTGAATCCCATTGTGAAAATAAAATAAAAAAGGGGGGGGGGAATGGGGTAAGAGTAATATCTTCCTTTCGGGCAATATTTTAGAATTGTCCTAGTCTAGCATATGTCCTACTTTCTAGGTCCGTCTGGCTTTCTTCTTTTTACCACTTCTTTATTTTTGGGTGGAAAGTACAGTCTGTTGTTTGGATCTGTACTGGTATAGCCGTTGTCTAGCGTATACCGTGTGTAAAGGCGCGAAAGCCTGCTAAAATAGAGAGTTTAACCCATTCACTTGGGTGTTATTTTTCTTTTGTTGGCCTCTCATTGCCTGCTTTTTTTTTGTTTGAGGGGGGGGCTCTTCTGTTTTTCACCCCGGTTCTTTTTGTGCTTCCCCTCTAGAAGTGTTTGTATAGTGCCAGAGCCAGTTTTGGGACATATGCCAGGTCTAGATAACTACTCATTTTGACCTAGGGTTAATACGAGTGGGGCGGAAATAAGGGAGATTTTGCTTTAGGGGTTTTAAATTGTTCTAGTCTACGGGGTAGGCAATTTCTCTTCCATCAGGTAAATCGATCGTCCAGTTATACGTGTGTGAATGAAGAGGCATGATTTGGCGGAGATGTGTTCAAATAGATACGAGTTTATCTTTGAGAGTCTTATAGTTCTATCATCAAGTACTAAACACTGGAAATCGCAGGAAGAAAGAATAATAATTCTCAAGTATTGAAAGCTATTCATGCATGGAATTTCTTTAGATAAAGTGCATTCCACGAACCTGAAACCCGACTCCTTCGGCATCTACCAAGCGGTAGGCATTCCCGGAATAGGCATGGGTGATCACATAGGGTCCCTCCCATGTGGGTTGCAACTTCCTCTTGGGTGAGGCTGTCTTGATGGCATGATTTGCTTAAGTACTAGTTCCCCGATTTCAAATTTTCTTTTTATTACCTTCTTTTCAAATGCCCTTGCCACCTTCTTTGGTAGGCCTGGGCATGGTCTGCCGCTCTTAATCTTTTCTCGTCTAGTAGTTCGAGGCGTAGTAGGAGTGCCTCTCTCCTTTCCTCAATTTGGAGGTCTTCTTCTAGTACTATTCTTAAGGATGGGACAAGGATTTCGTAGGGCACTACTGCTTCGGCCCCAAACGTGAGTGAATAGGGGGTTTGACCAGTGGGTGTCCTAATGAGGTTCGGTATGCCCAGAGGGCGTCTACCAATTTATCAGCCAATCGGTAGCCTTATGGGTTTCTACCGTTTTCTTTATAATTTTGAGCAAGGTTTTGTTGGTGGCCTCTGCTTGTCCGTTCCCCTGTGGATAATATGGCGTAGAATGATGAAGTTCTATATGATGTTTATTGCATAGGTCTTGGAATTCTTGGGAGATGAACTGGGGACCATTGTCAGTTATAATCGCTTTGGGGGTGCCGAACCGTGCAAGGATGTGAGTGCGGACAAAACGACCCAGGGTAGAGCTTTTAATTACTACATAGGACTCGGCTTCAGCCCATTTGGTAAAGTATTCCGTAGCGGTGAGGATGAAGGCTTTCTGGGTGGTGTTTTCTATAGTGTCCCGGAATGGTCCTATCACATCTAATGCCCACATAGAGAAGGGCCATGGTGAAGTCATGGGATGTAAAGAAGATGCTGGTGCGTGTATTTTGTTGGCATGAGTTTGACATTGGATACAACGCTTAACGTACTTGTTGCAGTCCCCTTCAAGTGTGGGCCAATAGTAGCCCATTCTTAGTACCTTTTTTGCTAGCATCTGGGTGTTGACGTGTCCTCCGCATACTCCAGAGTGAGCTTCTTCTACAATGGTATATGCTTCTTTGTCATCCAAGCACCTGAGTAGTTCCCCAGGCTCGGAAGAGTATCCCCCTCGGAGGCAGTATTTGACTGCCACCCTTTTAACTATTTTCTGGTCGTTGCTAGTAGCGTAGCTTGGGAACGAACCGTTTTCAAGGTAATTTTTGATGTCAAAGTACCAGGGATTTCCATCGTCCATATCTCCTAGTTCAAGGGCTAGGATTTCCGTGGTACTAGCATTTTTGTTGGTTTGGTTTTTTTAAGAAGATCTCGAGTTTTATAGTCACAGAGTTCGGTGGCAGGTGCTTCCAGTCTTTGGATAGTGACTGTTTTAGATGTTCTAGATACGGGGAAGGTGAGCGATGAGGCTAAAGAGGCTAGAGAATCTGCAAGAATATTGCCGGTCCGGGGTATGAAAATGTGAGTAACCTCACGGAATTGTTTTAGAAGGACTATGGCTAGTTCTCTGTACGGCTTCAGTTTTGGGTCTCTAGTCTGATATTTTTTAAGAGTTTGACGGATCACTAAGAGGGAGTCCCCAATGATGTCTAAATTTTTGGCTCCTAGGGCTAGGGCTGCCTTCAAACCTGCTATCAGGGCCTCGTATTCGGCAATATTGTTGGTGGCTTTAAACGTAAGCTGAAACGCTCGTGGGATAATAACGCCTTCGGGGAGATTAGTGCTATTCCTATTCCCTTTCCCTTTTGGTTGACCGCTCCGTCGAAGTATAGCGTCCACGTCTCTCTATTCTTTTCTTCAATAAGCGCAAATAATTTTTCATCCAGGAAGTCAGTTTTTACTGGTTCGTAATCAGGGAGGGGTAGTTGAGCGAGGTGGTCAGCAATAGTTTGCCCTTTGATGGATTTTTGAGTGGCGTACGTGATGTCAAACTCGTTTAACTGTATTTTCCATCGGGCTAAGCGTCCAGTTAATACGGCTTTCTCGAATAGGAACCTTACTGGGTCCATTTTGGCAAAGTATTTGACTTTGTGGGCAAGAAAGTAATGTCGCAACTTTTGGAAGCCCATACTAATGCTAGACAAGTTTTTTCTGTAGGAGGGTAGGCTTTTTCGTATTCAATCAGGGTTTTACTCAGATAGTAAATGGTCTTTTCCTTTCTTCCCATGTCGTCGTGTTGTGCAAGCACTGCACCAATGGCTTCCTTAGTTGTAGCTATATAGAGGAGCAGGGGTGGTCCGGGCACTGGAGCCGAAAGGACTGGGGGATTAAGAAGGTACTTTTTAATTATCAAAGGCCTTTTGGCATTCACTATCCCAATTAAACCTGACTCCCCCTTTTAACAGTTTGTAAAAGGGGTGACATCTTTCAGCATGTTGCGAAATAAATCTCCTAATAAATTGCAACCTTCCTACGAGCCCCCTCAATTCTTTTAGGTTCTTAGGTGGGGGCATTTGGGCGATGGCTTTTGCCTTGGTCGGATCTATTTCTATCCCCCGCTTACTTACCATGAATCCTAAAAGTTTCCCAGAGGAGACCCCAAAGCGACATTTCTTTGGATTCATTTTAAGTGAATACTCCCTGCATCTCTGTAGTACTTGCCTGAGTATGTCTGCGTGTCCTACTCGAGTCCTAGATTTAACTAAGATGTCATCCACATATACTTCTACTAGTTTGTGCATCATATCATGGAATATTGAGGTCATAGCCCTTTGATATGTTGCACCTGCATTTTTGAGCCCGAAAGGCATCATTATGTAGCAGTAAGTTCCCCGGGTGTGGTAAAAGAAGTCTTTTCTTGGTCTTTTTCTGCCAGCCGGATCTGGTTGTATCCAGAAAAGCCATCCATGAACGAGAGCATCTCATACCCTGCCGTGTTGTCGACAAGGAGGTCAATATGTGGGAGTGGGAAGTCATCCTTTGGGCACGCTCGATTGAGGTCCCTGAAGTCGATGCATATCCGGATCTTCCCATCCTTCTTGGACACTAGAACGATATTTGCTACCCACTTTGGGTATAAGACTACCCGGATAAATTTAGCCTGGTGGAGTTTGTCTACCTCATCTTTGATTTTTAAAGCCACCTCGGGATGAAGGCGTCTCAGTTTTTGTTTTACTGCTTTGCGTTTGGTTCTAAGATTAACTGATGTTCGACTAACGAGGTATCGAGTCCAGGCATGTCCTTGTAAGACCATGCAAAGACGTCTTTATACTCATGTAATATTTTAACCAGGCCCTCTCTCTCATCGTGATTTAGTCCTGCGCTAATTGAAATGATTTTGGGGTCAGCCTTTGTCCCCAGGTTTAGCTCCTCTATCTTCTCGTCTGCTTCTTCTGTCTTTTCATCGAACCTTTGAAGGCTCTGCTTGAATTCTTTAGATAGGTCCTCTTTTTCTTCATCGTCCTCATCACAGATTTCGAAGACCCCTAGATCATCGTCTAGGTTCTCTATGTTATCTAGGTCTGGTTCTTCTATAACTGCTATTGATTCAAATTTTTTTAAACCTAATATGGTCCTGCTATACTCTTCTAAGCTGCTAATGATCTGGTCAGGAATTTGACTCCTAGTAGGTTTGACTGTTTTAGACGAGGCACTAGGGTCGGGACTTTTAGCTTGACTGGCTAGACAATGTAGTTTATTCAGGAGATCAGAGTCATCGCTAAAGGGGTGCTATGCCGGGGTGAAGTCATCATTGTCGAACAGGGATCCTAGGGTTTTGGTTTCCATTTTTTTTAACAGAAAAGACACTTATTATTTACAACCTACTAGATTGGTGGAAGTGTTTCAACCGACTTTCCTCCAGCAGCTGGCGCTCCTTTGTTGCGAGATGCTTGAGCACTGCGAGAAAAGGAAGCTGGGTCAGCTGGAGTTTTATCGTCTGCCGGTGAGTGTGCGTGTAGGTGTTTATCAGGGTATGGGAATAGCCATTCTAGGGAGCCAGAGAGATAGTCTGGCTCTCTTTCCTGGATAGGGTCCAGGGGGTAGGGGCATACAACCTCTTCGGCGGGCTCTACGATTATCCCTCTTACGAAATGTTCATACAACCTCCAATTGTATCTTTCCTTTAGTTTAGGGCGATGGTTGGATGAGCCGATGCCCCTTTTATCTAGCCATGCCGGGAGTTCGATGGGGTCCAAGATCCCATTTTGTTGTCCCAAGGTTCCCCGGGAGATAATCCATGGTCCCCATTATATGCCAGCCAGGTTTCTTAAGTCTAGGGTGGCTTGCCTCTGTGGTAACGGAGAGAGTGTTCTGGGATTTATCCAATCGGCTGGGAAATCTAAGATGTGGACGGTGGCTTCTATGGGTTTTGAGTTACCGGTTTTTACAGCGATGGTTTCATTATCAGCGAACCTCGATTTAGGTCCTTTGATCGCATCCCCTTGTATTTTGATTATCCGACCTCCCAAGGGGAATTTCAAACATTGGTGTAGGGGAGAGGAGACCCCTTTTATGGATGCTAGCCATTTGCGTCCTAGAATCATATTATAATCTGAATCCATTTCTAGGACGTAAGCTTTAGTGCTAGTTTCTAGCGGCCCTACTTTTAATCAGAAGTCTTTAAAGCCTAGAACCGGACAAGCCGTTTTGTCATATGCAAATATACGGGTGTCTGTTTCGAAGAGTGTAGTTATGCGTCCGTCAATGTGCTCGGAGGTTTGTAGTGATATGAGGTTTACCACTGCTCCGGTGTCAATTAGAACTTTATCCACCGAGTATCCTTCGAGGTTAATTGTTATGCATAGGGTTGAGGTGCTAATGACCTTGTCATGAACCTCTTCTTTAGGTCTAAAGGTTATGATGGGCCCTAGTCCTGTGGTGGCTAGAGCTAATGGTACGCCTAGGGTAGAGATTTGTGGGTCGACTTGGATTCTTTCTAGGAACATTCTTAGAGCTTGCTGGTGGTGTTTTGATGTTTCGATTAGCTCTAAAATGGAAATCTTTGCGGGGATTTTTTGGAGTTGGTCTAGGATGTCGATCTTATCTCCGGTGCGGGGCTCCTCAATTTCTGTTTCAGGCAGGGGGTGTTTATTGCTTTGTAAGCCGCACACAGCTACGCAATCCTTTACTGCTTTGTAAGCCGCTCACAGCTGCGCAATCCTTTATTGCTTTGTAAGCCGCACACAGTTGCGCAATCCTTTACCGCTTTATTTACTGCTTTATATCTGCATTCGTTCCCTTAAATCATTTCACACGCATCATGGAATCCCGCATAGAGGAGGAGATACTAGAGGAAAGAATCCACCAAGAGGGTCAGGCCACGCAATTCCTGACCCATCTAGAGGAAAAGATGGCCAGTCTAGGATACCAATCCATAGAGGACATGTTTCATTACCTCGCCGACTACCGCCAAGTCAAAACCCTAAGACAGGAGACCCCTGTCGAAACCCCTAAGGCCGTTCCCAAAACCCCGTTCACAACCAGTCATTCGGTCAACCCGAGCGTCTTTTCGTTCACCCCCCTTTCCCCCACAAATCCAATATTCCCAGCCGTTTCCACCCCAGACCCTTACCAGGCCACCCCAAACTCGGGACCGCTAGGCAGCCCTCCCAGGGGAGAAACACTGGATGAAACCATCCGGAGAATCCTCTCCGAGACTGGTCCCTCAGCCCCCAAACACATGTATCTACATAACCTGAGACAAATCCCGTCAGTCCACTTACCAGAGGGATTCAAAATTCCCAAATTCCGCCGGTATAATGGTCGTGGAGACCCAGACATTCATTTAACTGCCTCTTATCTAGACGCACGCCCGTTTCTAGATAATCAACCACTGCTAGTCTTCCTCTTCAGAAATCATTGGAAGGAGAAGCACTACAATGGTTCTCCACCCTCCATGTAGATCACTTGTCAAATTTCTCGGTTGTAATCGAGAAGTTCTTAGGCTGCTACAGTTACCAGAGGATCAGAACCCCTTCTATTTCAGATTTAACCGTAGAGAGAATGAGGCCTAGGGAGGAATTTGAACAATACATGTCTCGATGGCGCACACTTGTCCACCGAACCAGCCTGCAATTAGCAGAATGTCAAGAAATTGACATGATGTTACAGAGCCTGAGTCCAGAGCTTCGTACGAGCCTTTCGTACGGAGACTGTACTACGTATCAACTTCTAATTGACCGTCACAACAGGATTTCCCGTTGTGCAGCCCCAGTAGTCCAAACCCAGTCCCCACCTATCAGCCATAGGGTTGGACAACCGCCTCGTAAGGCATAAACCCCCACGGTAGAGGGGATTATTACACAAGTATCGGCACTCTACCCGAACGGAGCACGAGTTCCTTATCGAGGAACGGCTCCGAGACAGTACACATCCGGTTCATCCGGATATGCGCCGTCTCGGCCAATCAACCAAAACTTCACTACTCGATTAGTACCCGTCCCCGTGCCGATACAACAAAACCCCACAACCCATGATTCCCCAATCCAGGCCCCCTCAATCCGAAACCAGGACCAGAACAGAAGACCCTTCTATCCTATCTCCCCAAGAACGCAAGGCATAATCCCTGGAGAACCCACGCACAGCCCCCGTGATAAGGCTGCACCTTCCTCCTTCTAGGGCCCAAGATGGTCAAACAGAAGAGTTAGTTATCCTCCCCTTCCAGAAACCCTAGGGAACATCTTCAGAGCCTTATTAAAGGTCTATTAGATACCCCAATTTTGACCGTCCTGAGAGACAGAAATACTTCAAGTAACACCTGAAAATATCCCACATTTGGACATCTAATAGAGAACCGAAGTTCAGGAAATCGAAAACCCTAACCCTAGCCCTAACCTAAACCCTAAACCCTAGCCCTAGCCCTGACCGGAAACCCTAAACCCTAGCCCTAGCCCTAACCTAAACTCAAACCCTAAACCTAGCCCTAAGCTAAAACCAGAAAACCAGAAACCCAAAAACCCTAAAATCCCTGGCAAGGGGCGGCTAGACCTAACTAACCGCCCCACACCAGGCGGCTAGTTAGCACTATCCGCCCCCTGGCCGACTTTGGACCAGTCCACTGGATGGAACATAAAGCAGTATTAAATGTTGATCATTGCGGCGGGTGATGATCTTTAGCCACCCTATCTTAGCCGGATCATCCCAAGTAACCGACCCAAGCCACCGCTTGTCAGAGATGGGATGTTTGGCAGGTCATGATAGGGGCGGCTACCAGGAAGTAGCCGCCCTATCCTGAGCGGCTAGTTAGCACTAGCCGCCCTTCACCTGGACTCTGACAGAAGAACCAGAGAATTAATGAGGGGTCTAATCGAAGCCAACCCACTCCATTACCCCATGGATATTCCTCTGCCTCTCTTTTACTATAAATAGAGGGGTCCCAAGCCCAAATATAACATAAATAAATCCTTGCAATCATCCACAATTTCACAATTCACATTCCCTTTCCCCCACTAGAAATCCCAAGAGAGAGAGAGAGAGAGAGAGTCCCTTTTGTGAGAGAAATACTCATTCCCCCACAGAAAACACCCTCTCATCCCACCCTCCAGAAACCCGGGCTAAACCTAGCTTAGCCTCTGTCCAAGATCAAATCCATTTCCTACCGAAGTTCTGTCCAAACCAGACCAGGCCCCAGACGGCTAAACCCTAGTAGCCGCCCCTCACCAGATGGCTTGATCCCACTAGCCGCCCCCCTATACACACCCCATTTGCACCCCTATGTCCCAAGACTCCTTTAGTCAAGCCCCGGAAGCAGAATAGGATTATCTGTTTTTCACCTCTGTGTACGGTATATCCGTGTCTTAGAGCGGAGACCCCACAAACTCCCCACGTAGGCGATCAAATCCAACCCAACCTTTTCCTGCTTTTTAGAAAAAAAGCAGATGGCGATCACACAAACCCTGGAATCCTCTTGAGCCGCTATCGGGCACCTCAACCAGAAACGACACCCTCACCCTTCCGAGAAGACGATCCGACCGAGCCCGCCAGGGCACGCGTTCGATCCGAATCTCTGAAGAACCCCCACACACGCACGCGCACCCGCGCACCGCCGGGATCCTTTCCGATAGCACCGACAGTCTCGGAGGCTTTCCGACGATACCGACACCAGGGACTTAGGGTTTTTGGGTTTCTGGTTTTCTAGTTTAGGGCTAGAGTTAGGGTTTCCGGTTTCTTGAACTTCGGTTCTCTACTAGATGTCCAAATGTGGGATATTTCCGGGTGTTACTTGAAGTATTTCTGTCTCTCTGGACGGTCAAAATTGGGGTATCTACAGTGTATCCTTCCCAGATGCTAAGAAGTGCTCTCTCCTTCCCTCTCCCTGAGCTGGTGAAAGATTTAATGTGTTGGTTCAGGCTTCACCCTCTTCAGTGCTCCCCCAATTTACTGAGGGTACTGATGTGTGTCGTCACGATCAACCGCGAGATGCAGCTTGATCTTGGTGTCAATGACATCTTTCACTTGTATGATCTCTGGAAGACGGAGCATGCATACTATCTTTGGGCTAGGACCAACGTCATTCCTCTTGTGGAAAAACTCCCATCTTCCGATAGCGGATGGTGAGACGAGACTATGGTGCAGCTGACTGGCCTCTGCGTGCTTCCAGCCCCTGTGGTGGACAGGAAGGCGACTGTCCCATACTTGTTTCGTCCTGACTGCTTCGGTAAGTACTGAACTAGTGAATTTGCAATTCATTCGGTTCGAATCAGGCTGATCGCTCTTCTATCCTCCTTGCAGATGAGTCAAAGAAAAAGATTCCTGACCTGTCTCTGGTCAAGCTCGATCAGATTGCTCGAGCTCAGTTTCTGTCATAGCCGTCTGGTCCCCTGCTCGGATGGGTAGCGTGATGCGGCCTGCGGGGACAACTCGCGCTCCATTAAATGCGACCAAGGGGTCCTTCGTTGGATGGAGGTCCACGGCCTTCAGTCCCATCCGAAGGAATGGCTTCATGAAAAGGATATCGGCGGAGCTCCCGGTGTCTACAAGGATCATTTTCACGTCAAAGTTAAAGATGCGTATGGTAATTACCAGGGCATCCGAATGTGGGGCCTGGACTCCTTCCAGGTCGGCGTCAGAAAAAGTGATGACGCTGTTGTCATCCCCTCGGGGGCTTTTAACGACCAGCTTTGGCTCTTGGTCGATCTGCATCATCTCGAACGAAACCTGCATCTTCGTAGGGCTTTTTGGGCACTTTTTGGCGAGGTGAAGTGAGGAACTCCCCCGAATATGACGTCAATGACCCCGGCACCGGTGTTGGGGCCAATATTTGTCACATGCTGGACATTGGGTTTTGGGGCGATCTCTGTTGGGGCGTACTTCTTTAGGTAACCCTTTTGAATTTGATCTTCTAGGAATGCTCGAAGGATTCGGCAGCCGTCGGTGGTGTGACCGACGCTTTTATGGTAGTCGCGGCTCAGGTTCTGATCTCACCGTGACTCGTCACTCTTCAAGGGAGCAGACCACCTGAACCAAGATTGTCCTTGGATTTTGGAGAGAATCTGGGATGGAAGAATCTTAAAATACATTCTCTGCCCCTCGCGCATCTCGTTGGAAGTACCTGGTCGTCTGTTACTCTCGCCACGCTGTTCTTTCGAGCGAAACTCTCGAGCGGACCTGTTTGGTTGAGAGGTAGAAACGGGAGTTAGCTTGGAAGTCGTAATTACCTGCTTCAAGAGTTTGGACTCCTCCTCCACTTTGGCGTATTTTTTAGCATGCCACATCAGGTCCCTCAAGTCTGGAGGAGTGCGTTTGATGAGCGATTCCTTGAGGTTGTTTCCGGTCGATAAGCCATTCCGGAAAGCCATTACTGCGGCATCCTCGTTGCAGTCCTCCACTTCAAACTTCAGTATGCGAAATCGGTCAACATATTGTCGAATCGTCTCGCCCGTGATAATCCGGATCATCGTAAGATCCCCCAAATCTTTCTTCCTTCGTCGGCTACAGATGAAATGCTCGGCGAACATGGTCCTGAGCTCCTCAAAGGTTTTGATTGTCGCGGGTGGAAGAAGATGGAACCAAGTTAATGCGGCCCCTTCCAGACTACAGGGGAAGAGGCGGCACATCAACCCATCATACAGCTCATACAGCACCATGGAGTGACGGAATGCCAGGATGTGATCATAAGGATCCGTCGTGCCGTTGTACATCTTGAAATCTCTGAGGACCTCTGCGCTGAATGGGGATGTGAATCCTCGTATCGCGTGATCCGTCATTTCCCGAATAGAAATGCGGTGCACTTCGGAGCACAAGGTATGGCGGGGCACGTGACCATCCCCTGGGGTGGAGAATCACGATGGTATCTGCCGGATGCTTCGCGCAAGGTTGACCGCTCATGGTGTGCTTGCCTTCGCGAAACTTTCCTTCGGGTGGACCGTTCTCTGTGGGGAGAGTGACCACGCATTTGATCTTCGTGAGGTGGGCGGCCCACCTGCGGAGTACGTGAATGCCACCAGGAACGTTGCCTCTGGTTAGAGGAAGAAGTACTCCCTTCCGAAACTTTGATATTAACTTGCGGAAGTGCCAGAACTGGTGGGTGAGCTTCTTCCAATACTGGTTGCCTTTGATGCCCGTTCGTGTGGAACTGCTGCATCGAAGCCTTGAACATCTGTTGCATTGATCTTTGCAACCGGATGAACAGGCTTTCCTGTGAACCTTCCATTGCTCGCATGAGGTCCTGGACCTGGCTTGCCAAGGTTCCAGGTGAGACACCTCCAGTGTCAACTTGAAGGTTACCCCCAATGTTAGGTGAGTGGATACTTCCGTCTTGCAGACCTCCTTCGGGGATGTCGTTTTGATCAGACATTACGAACTCTCGGCTTTTTGTTCCAGAATCCCACAGACGGCACCAAACTGAGGAGGATATTTTTCCCTCACAGTTAGATTTGTATTTCGCGGGATCAGGATCTTCAAAGAATATGGGGTTAATGGATTTTTGTGGAAGGATTATATGGAAACGGGATTTTGTGGTGGAGGAGAGACTGTGCCTAACTGTTGGAAATAACAGTGTTGCTACTTCTCAACTTTCAACTTATCGATTACCTTCAGTGAGGAATCTCTAAATTGATCTCATCTGCCAAGAGTGCTGTCGCGCGAACACTTTTATAGGCTGCCTACGTACCCGCTTGGGGATCAAGTCTCATGTAGTTCAATTGGTTACTCTGTAACCATTTTTCCACTAACTGGTAGTGGGCTATTTCTTAGAGAAACGTTCCCTGCATTTACTCACCACGTCGCCCTTATTACCCACGTTCTGTGAGTAATGGGCCATGAATGATGTCGTGGCAGTTACATACGCTCATGGTCCTTTGACTGTTTCTGGACCTGTTCGGGGTCTCTTGACATGCATAACATCGATGAATAATAAGGTCACTCGACTAGACCTGTCGTCTAGCCGTGCTTTATTTCGCACTTGAGCGATAAGGTCGTCCGACTAGACCTGTCATCTAGTCGTGCATTACTTCACACTTGAGCGATAAGGTCGCCCGACTAGACCTGTCGTCTAGTCATGCCTTAGATCACTTGAGGGATAAGGTCGCCCGACCAGACCTGTCATCTAGTTGTGCCTTAGATCACTTGTATCCGAGGAGTAAGGTTGAACGACTAGACCTGTCGTCTGGTAGTGCCGTGGACTACCCGTGATGATCCCTTTTGCTTTACGGGCTAATCGACCGTATGACTAGATCCTCTAGTCTAGTCGTGTCGACTCGTCGGGTGACGTCACCGTAATGTCATCTTTCGTGGATTGGACATGATGGGCTTTCTGCCGAGTTGCCCATGTTTCATTGTTCTGTCTTATCATGACACGTGTCGTGGTGCATATTTTACCTCCACAAGCAGTGATCGGATAATCTGGTAAAAGTCAGCCAATACTTGTCCTTTTATAGCCTTTTGAGAAACAAAGATGATTTCAAACTCACTCAGAAATAGAGCCCATTTTGGTAGCCATCCTGAGAGAACTAGCCTCGACATAATATACTTGAGGGGATCTGCTTTAGAAATAAGTCTGGTCATGTGTGCGAGCATATAATGTTGAAGTTTCTTCATGGCAAAAATGAGTGCAAGACACATCTTCTCAATCGGCGAATAGTTTAATTCGGCACCAATAAGAGTATGAGATAATAGCATGCCACTTCTTTGTCAATGTGATTTTCTTAAGCAAGTAGTGCCCCGATAGAGTGTTCTTGAGCACGGATATAAAGAATAAGGGGGACACCAAGGACTGGAGCAGATAGAACCGGTGGATTCAATAAATATTACTACATACTATTGAGGGCATTTTGGCAAGTAGCATCCCACTTGATGATGGTGTCTTTTTTCATGAGTTGGCTAAAGGGGTGTCACCTTCCAGCCAAATTTCAAATAAATCTTCTGATGTAGGCCAAGCGACCTTGTAGATTTCTGAGGTCATGCAACGATTTGGATTCAAGCATGTTGAGGACGGCATCAATTTTGGATTGATCTATCTCAATGCCACGGTGCCTGACAATGAAGCCAAGAAATTTTTCTGAAATAACTCCAAATGCACATTTAAGAGGGTTCATTCGAAGTTGCAATCTTCGTAAACGATTAAAAATATGTCGAAGATCATCGAGGTGAGAGTTCTTTTGTTTAGACTTCACAAAGAGATCATCAACGTAGCATTCAATCCTTTGATGGAGAATATCATCAAAAATCTTCGGCATGGCGCGTTGATAAGTGGCACTTGCATTCTTCAAACCAAATGGCATCACTTTATAGAAATAGATGCCTTTTGGAGTGCGAAAATTTGTGTGAGTTCTTCACCATCAGGTGTCATTCAAATCTAATTATAGCCAGAAGATCCATCCATGAATGATAGCGCTTCATGACCAGTTGTTGCATCCACCATAAGTTCAGGAATGGGCAATGAAAAATCGTCTTTAGGGCACACATTATTCAGATCTCTGAAATCCATGCATACCCTGATTTGACCATTCTTCTTTTCTACTGTAACGATGTTCGAGATCCAAGTAGGATATTTGACCTCTTGGATGAAGCCGGTTTCAATTAGCTTGTTAACTTTGTTTTTAATTTGTGGGATCAACTCGGATCGGTAGTGTCTTTACCCTTGTTTAATAGGGCTGGCACCATGCCGAACCGCAAGTTGGTGTACAACAATTTTTTAGTCTAATCCTAGCATCTTCTTGTAAGACCATGCGAAGACGTCTTTATACTCTTAAAGAAGTTTAACATATGTAGCTTCTTCTTCTGGACCTAGAAGTGCAATAAGAAAGGTTGGGTGTGGATCTTCTTCGGTGCCCAAATTGATTTCATTTAAATCATCTATAGTGGATTGTTCTCTTTCATCAAGGTTAGGCTGTGCATCCACCAATTCGTCATCCGAATGAAAAGTTCAATGTTTGGCTCGTCAGGACTTATATTGTGGTGACGGAGACGAAAATGGATGTAGAGTAATCAATAGTGAGAGCATCAGAAGGTGGACGAGTAGTGATAACTGCTGTCCTTGGCTTGACACAGGGAAGGATCATTCGATGCAGACACTTGAATAGTGGTAAGCTTTGAGGAGAACGGATACAAAGGGTTATTCAAGGACGTCGCAAGTTGTCGAGCCTCCTTGTGATTGCCCCCAAATCGGAGATGTTGCCGGGTGGAGCGAGTGGTCTGCACAGTAGTCTTCAAAATGGGAGCGACCAGTCCCAAACGACTGAATATTGACTGTCGAGTCGATGGAGCGTGCACAACCTTGGAATTCATCTTTGACTTTTAGGGCCTTTGGGATACTAAAGTAACCCTTTGCATGGGGTTTTGCTGTACAGAATGAGATTCTTGAGTAGATTCATCTTGCCCCTTTATACTAGCTTGACGTTGTGATTGTCTGCCTTGTCTTCTTGTATGCCTGGATTTTGATTGAGTATTGTTGAGGGATGTGGAAGAATTGTTCACCATCTCCACTTTGATATGATTAGAGGAGAGGTCTCCTATGGTGGCTGACTTGACGACCACTGGAGTTTGCACAAAGCCCAGACCACGTCTACATATCGGTATCTTTTCACCGGCATGAATGAAATGCGCTTGAGTCTTGATCATCCCACAAGAGATTGTTTTTGGGGGAAGCATCCCTAAAGACGTCATATCGTTCATGTGGAAACCCGCCTGTTGTAGCAATTTTGACGACTTCTCACTCCAATGACCTTTTGGGACGAAGCCTGACAATGGAGGGGCGGTCACCGATGTAGGTGACAAGGCATGCAAGAGAAAAATCATCTTTTGCTGAACTGCAACAATGTCAGCTTCAGTGAAGAATGACTGCAATTTCATAGTTGTTGATGTATGATGCACTTTGGAAATTAGGTGTAGCACAGGGCCAACTTGAGCATTGGCTGGAGGATGTGGATTGATTCCGTGAACATGCTTGATTTATATTCTTTTGCTTGAAGTAGATGTAGTTTGCCCTTCAACATCTTTATTGATGTCATGTGCAGTTTTCATCAGCAATGCTTCAGCGACTACACCCGTTGCTTGGTATAATTTAACATCAACAAGTTGTATTTCTGTTTAGGTGAAGGATTTTCTGTCAGCGATGATACTGTAGATACCCTAATTTTGACCATCCAGAAAGACAGAAATACTTCAAGTAACACCTAGAAGTAACCCACATTTGGGCATCTAATAGAAAACCAAAACTTCAGAAAACCAGAAACCAGGAACCCTAACCCAAACTCTGGCCCAAACCGGGAACCCTAACCCAAACCCTAACCCAAACCCTGGCCCAAACCAGGAACCCTAACCTAAACCCTAAACCGGAAACCCTAATCCAAACCCCGGCTCAAACCAGGAACCCTAACCTAAACCCTAAACCAAAAACCCTAACCCTAAACCAAATACTGGCCCAAACCCTAACCCTAAACTAAACCATTGGTCCAAAACCGAAAAATCTGGCCCCAACCCTAAACCCACCTAGAGAACCCCAGAAAACCTAAAACCAAAGAAACCCTAGAAAGGGGCGGCTAGCCCTAACTAGCCGCCCCATACCAGGTGGCTAGTTGACACTAGCCGCCCCCTGACCGACCCTGAACTGCTTTCCTGGATATGACATAAAGCAGCATTAAATACTGATCATTGCAGTGGGTTGTGACCTTTAGCCTCCCCATCTTGGCCGGATCAATCCAAGTAACCGACCCAAGCCACCGCTTGTCAGAGATGGGATGTTTGACAGATCATGATGGGGGCGGCTACCAGAAAGTAGCCGCCCCATTCTGGGCGGCTAGTTAGGACTAGCCGCCCTTCACCAGGTCCTGACAGAAGAACCAGAGAATTAATGAGGGGTCTAATCAAACACGCTATTAACCAAGCCATTCTATTACCCCCTGGACATTCCCATGTCTCTTTTTACTATAAATAGAGGAGGTCCCAAGCCTTTAAACAAAACATCCACCAATCTCCAATCCACAGTCCTCACTTGATACCAATTGATCATTCCCTTCCACCACTAGAAATCCCTAGAGAGAGAGAGAGAGAGTCCCCCTTTTGTGAGAGAAAAATCAATTCCCTACACAAATACACCCTCTCATTCCACCCTCCAAAAACCCGGGTTAAACCTAGCTTAACCTCTGTCCAAAACCAAACCCATTTCCCACCGAAGTTCTGCCCAAACCAACCCAGGCACCGGACGGCTAAACCCTAGTAGCCACCCCATACCCGACGGCTCAGACCCATTAGCCGCCCCCTATCCACATCCCCCTATGTCCCAAGACTCATTTATTCAAGCCCCGAAAGCAGAATAGGATTACCTGTTTTTCACCTCTTTGTACGGTATATCCATGTCTCAGAGCGGAGACCCCACAAACTCCCCACGTAGGTGATCAAATCCAACCCAACATTTTCCTGCTTTTTAAAAAAGCAGGAGGCGATCACACATTCCCTTGAATCCTCTTGAGCCGCTGTCGGGCGCCACAACCAGGAATGACACCACCCTTCCGAGAGACGATCCGACCGAGCCTGTCAGGGCACGCATCAGATCCGAATCCCCGAAGAACCCCCACACACGCGGATTTTTTTCACACCGACAGATATATTTTTCCACACCGTCTTTATAATATTTGAAGCATTGGTGCCACTACAATCGATAACATGGAAGAGAATCATTGTATCAAGTTCGCCGATTGAGAGCTTTAGGCATATAATGCCAACAGTGGATTGTACAGCTTGATTGAACTCTTGAATCAATTGGCTTTGAGAAAGCACACTGGTGGTAATGCCCAATTGCTCCATTGTCTAAACAGGCATGATGTTGACAGCAGACCCACAATCTAGCAATATGCGAATTATTTTCTTCTCTCTGATGTATCCTGACACATAGAGATGCCTATTGTGAAGGTGAGCTCCAAGTTGCAAGTCTTCATCAGAGAAAGATATGGTGAAGTTGCAAGACAATGATGCCCCCTTTACTTGATCAGCTTTATATTCTCCCTCATAATCATCAGGGTTGGTCAAGATTGATGCCATTGTGAGGTGTGCTCCTTCCGAGAGGTGTAACGCTTCAATGAGTGGTAGATGAAGAATAGCTTCATGGTAGGAAACGGAATGGTCCTCAATAGCTTGTGGACTGATGAAGGCCTTTTTATCATTGGAATGGTTGACTTTGTAAGACTCCACCAAGCTAGAGGTAGTAGAGAGCGTTAGAGTTTCAACACTCTTTATTTTTGAATCATGGGCCTCCACTATAAAACAAGTCGCCGTGGGAGAGGTTGAAGAAGAACTGGAACACGAGAGTGTTTTAAGGACGTCGTCTTCAATAGAATACGCCGGTGGACCCGGGAGATTCTTTTCGATAAGATCTGCTGGGTCCGTCTGGGTTACTTTGGACATTTGCCTTGTAGTCATCCCCCTTTCTTCGGAATCTGAAAAACATGACTTCTTATTGTGTATCTTCATAGTCCATCCTTTTTCATCGATCAGGTCCTCCTCCCTGAAATTTTGGGATCGTGATACTTCTTCTCCCAATCCATCAGGGGTATGATGTAGTTCTGGTTCTGGCATAGGAGTGACATTAGTATCGGGAGGAAACAACTCTCCCCTGAAACAGTTCGAACATGAGGTGATGGAGCATTTGGGGCAAAGCCTTCTGAAGTATTCTTCTTTTTTAAGAGTTCTCTCATCAAACTTGAAACGATGAGTATTCCTTCCGAATGTTGAAACAAGATATTCATCTCGAGAAGTGTGTTTGAGATGTGGATCATATCGCATACGAGCATGTGTGCAATTAGAAGTTGGCAGTGACTTTGTCGGGTCGAGCTCCTTTGGGATTTGCACAAGTGTGTGGGAGCCGAAGGAGATTGACGTTGTATTTGTTGATGCGACATCCTCCAAGTCAAGTTCAATTTTCCCATGACATGCAAGATCCATGCCATCACCTTCTCTTTGAACACGAAGCACTTCTCAATGGGGTGGCTAACCACCCGATGATATTTGCAATATAGTAGATCATTGACACGATCTACTTGTTCAGGCCTCTTTGACTCAGGGAGTTCAATCATCTTCTCCTTGAGTAACTGGTCGAACATAGCAGAAATTTCAGAGTCAGAGAAAAGGTATACTTTGGCTTTGAGTTCTTCAAGGGTCATACGTGGCACTTTCTTCTGAGAGGAATCTGAATCGGGTTTTCCTTTGTCTGTCACACCCCTCATCCCCCATGGTTTTGAGGACGACGCGATATTGACGACATTCACTTGCTTATTTTTAGGCGCAGATGTTTTATCTTTATCATCTTTCGCAAAGTCTTCGGCTTAAAGTCTCCATGAGTGGCCAGGCTAAGTTCCATATCATGTGCTCGAGTAGCCAAAGCAAATTCTTTAATGGTATGGGGTTTGATTCCCTTGAGGATGTAGAGAAGACCCCAATGCATGCCTTGGATGGACATTTCGATTGCCAAAGTTTCTGACAATCGATCTCGCGAGTTAAGGGCAAGATTCCTCCACTGGTTGATGTAGTCGATCACCGACTCATCTTTGCGTTGCTTCACTGCGGCCAACTCCATAATGCTGACAGTACTGCGAGTGCTATATAAGCGAGTGAGGAATTCTCGTTCTAAAGCCTCCCAACTGTCGATTAATGCGGGCAAGAGATTGACGTACTAGTCGAATGCATTCCCTTTTAGGGAACGCACAAATTGCTTCACCATCAAGTCACCATAAGTGTCGGCATTGTTCCAGGTTTCGATGAAATGGGCAATGTGCTATTTTGGATTGCCCTTCTCATCAAAATGTTAGAATTTCGATGGCTGATGTCCTATTGAAAAGCGTAGCTGCTGGACGCATTGAGTGTACGGTTTTGAATATCCCATTGAAGACTGGACATATCCACCATTATGTGTGTAGATCATGTCTGCGACTAACGACTGTAGTTTCTGTATAGTAATAGCCAGAGCAACTGAAGCTTGAGACGCCGCGAGAACCGTCGTTGGAGGAATGACCATCGATTGTTTAATGGGCAAAGTTGATGCAGGGACAATATTTGGTGAAACGGACACCTAATTTAAGGCACTAGTATCATCCTTCGAGCCCAGTTTTTTTAGAAGAATGCTGATTTGATGGTCCTTCTCCATCATCATTTGAGCCATCTGCGCCATGTTTTGATT
Organism: Acorus calamus; assembly: GCA_030737845.1. Taxonomy (NCBI): domain Eukaryota; kingdom Viridiplantae; phylum Streptophyta; class Magnoliopsida; order Acorales; family Acoraceae; genus Acorus; species Acorus calamus. Next base: position 2,064,236 of record CM060876.1, read on the forward strand.
GAGTTGTTGAATTTGCTACTTGAGTTTGGACATCGAGGGATGGTTGTGAGTGCGCCTTGCCCCCGGCATGGGCCCGTCAAATCCGGCCTTGTGTCATCATCGGTGATGTAATTACAACAAATTACAATCTCCACTTCATCTTCGGTACGCGTCATTCGAACATGAGCGCCAAGATCATTTGAATCGTGATGCACCTCATGTGCCGTTGCATCTTTGGCATTCTTCATTGTACCTTCATCTTCCGGTGAGGATTGTCGTCGTAGCTCTAGCTCGCCTAGTGTAGACGCGCAGCCTCCTTGTTGAAGTGAAGTAGCGTCAACAAGAGGTGTTTCGCTTGCAGGCATGGCATTGGTGTTGGCTTCGGCCATGGTTGTACGAGCTTGATGGAAATGGAGGGATGAAAGGAGATGATGTCCCACCGGGCGTGCCAAAAATCTGTAGCGTACAAGAATGTCCCTTACAAATTTTAAAAATATGATATGCTCGTAGAGCAAATCAGTACATAGAAAAAATGTGGGTACAACTCAATCTTTTAATTCTATGATCTTTGGCCTCCTTGGAAGAGTGTCGAGAATTACAACTTAAGGGATTTTTACAAGTTGGTAAAAATTTAAAAGAAAGAAGAGGCTGGCAATGCGTGATCCTTTGGGCCTTTTTTGAGTTTGTGCCTTGTTGTTTAGGATTAGTGGTGCTTTGCTCTTCACTCCTTTTGAACTTCTTGACTTGAGATTTAATTTGAAGTCGCTTTTTCTTGATCTTTCCTTCTCTGGACTTTCTCCTTCTTGAACAGGGTGAAGATATTCTTCAAGAAAATGTGGAATCGAGGGAGAGTTTATATTTCTCTCCCTTAGATTTTCACCACACTTTTTTTTATACAACCCACTAATAAAATGATATGTTAATCCATGAACAATCTACCAATAAAATAAAATTGAATATACTAATTTGTTACTAATAATTGTTATCCAAAAATTATTTGAAATGTGTATTAAATTTTTTTTTTTTAAATTCAATGTAATTTAGTGAATATGTAATATAAATTATTTTTAATTAATTTAAATTAATTGTTGGATAATCTGGTTCTATATAAAAATTTTAAAATATAAAACTCTTTGTGGTTAGTATAATAAATAAAATGTTACAAAAAGCTGAATATAAAACTCTCTGTGGCTAGTATAATAAATAAAAAGAAAAAAATCCATATAACCTCATGTAATCTATCATATATCCACATAACCCCTTGACTTTTTCATATATCCATATAAATCTATGTAAACACACTCATAAATCCACAAAAAAAACCCCGAGTTAAAAATTGGTTAATATAGTAGGAATATTTGAAGCATATTCCATTTTCTTAAACCTAGTTAAAATGTTATATGCTTTTGACCCCCCTGTAAACATCTAATAATCCAGAAAACCCCTTGATTCTTCCAAAATTAACCCTCCTTCAACCTTTCACTCATCTCCATTAAAGCTCCTCGAGCACCTCTACAACTTCAACTCCACCCCCGACCGGTGCACCGCCAACCATTGCATCTGAACCGTTGTCTTCATCTCCCCGCTCCAATCCTTCTTGCAAGTGCCCCCTCCCGCCAGCGCTGCCTTCCCCTCCTACACCAACATCCTGACCCTCCCTCCAAAGATCAAACTCCTCTACGAGATCCTCGCCACCAGCCCATCATCAACCGCCGTCCGCGTCACCCCCGAAGATGTTGAGGATGTCCTCAAGCTCTCCTACTCCCACCCTGCCACCGCCATCAAGTTCTTCCACTGGTTGGCCACTGCATCAACCACCGCCACCCCCCCCCTACTCGTGGAATCTCATGGTGGACCTCCTCGGCAAGAACCTCTCTTTGACGCGATGTGGGACTCCATCAAGTCGATGTGGAATGACCGCCTCCTCTCGCTCGCCATGTTCGCTTCCATCTTCAAGAGCTATGTCTCCGCCAAGAGGATGGGAGAGGCAATCCTCACGTTCAATCGGATGGTCCACTACGGGATCCCCCGCAACGTCACCGCTCTAAATGCCCTTCACAGCGCGATCTTCCGATACGGCCACATCGTCGACGCAAAGGTCCTCTTCGACGGGGCTAAGGCGAATATCAGATCGGACGTAGCTTCTGGATCCATAAGAGAGAGAGGAGGTCATCTGAGGCAGAGAAGTCAGAGAAGAGATCGGAGACGTGTTTCTGGAAGGACTCGAGCTTCTGTTCGGAGGAAGAAGAGGTATCCTGATTTGCGTCCATGAAGTGGACCTAGTCGCGGTGGCTGCTAAGGATCGAACAGTCGAGAGAAGCGAAGGGGGGAGCCAAAAATCAAAGGGATTACAAGGGAGTTGACATGTACGAAGGTTGGTGGGACGAGGTGCTATCGGGTAGCCATCATCAGTGAGTGAGCAGATTTGGTTCGCCGGAATTTTGGAGAGATGCGGAGGTTTAGTCGCGCAAAAATGAATGTAGGGAGAGGGATGGGGAGGGGGAGAGAAAGAGGGAGAGGATAGGGTTTATTGTTTTCATGTGGGGGTAAAATGGACATTTTTCATGTAGGGGGGTTAATGGATGGTTAGATTGACTGACAGAGGGGTTTTTTGGATTTATGGGTGTGTTTACAAGGGGTTATATGGATATATGAAAAAGTTAGGGGGTTATGTGGATATATGATAGATTACAGGGGGTTATATGGATTTTTCCCTAAATAAAAATAAGGGAATATATATCTTCCTCTCAATCCCATGCACCTGTTGAAACTGCCATAGGAGAGGATTCCTTCCATTTGAATCAAAAAAATTTTCTTTTAAATTTTATTATTCTCACCAATAAAGAATTAACTAATGTAACTTTATTTTTTTATTTTTTTGTACAGAGAGGTCCGGACTGGGCGACACACAGACTTGGGCATAGCCCACAAACACAGTCCAAAGGATGTTTTTTTTCTCTCTCCTACCTTTAGGAGGAATCGAACCTTCATCCCCCCATGTGATGGGGGGTGTCCATCACCACCGAGCTAAACGCGGGTTGGAACAGAACATGCTGCCCTCTCTGCATGACGGAGGAAGAAACGATGACACACCTCTTTATCAGGTGTCTGATTGTTCGTCAACTTTGAAGTCGTTTAAAGGCAACGACTGGGATGGCAGATCAGTTTGCTTCCTTGAATGATTTATGGGAGACAGGGAGGTGTCTTCGTTCGAGTGATGATCAAAGCACGGCAGACAAAATCACTCAATTTTTCATTCCAGATGTGTTATGGATGATTTAGCTTGCCCATAACCATTTGATTTTTAAGAATACAAGAGTTTACATTGAAAATTTGTGGGATTTAGTTATTAATTTTATTAGAGATTGGGAGGTTGTTTGTGCGTGGGCAAGCAAAATTTTGTATATTGGGGGCAAAATTGTGATCAAGGAGTAGGTTTTTGTAGCTCTTCTTGGTAGACCCCTCATCTACCTATTTTACTGCTTTGGGCATGTTCGCTTTAGTTTGAATAAAATTAAGGTGCACGCCTACCATTTCATCAAAATAAAAGGAAAAATCCAAATAACCCCTATAAACTACCTGAAATCCATATAACCCCCTGAATTTTCTCAAAGTCCAATAACCCCCTGAAAACACTTATGTAAATCAAATAAACCCCTGAATTAAACTTCAATTAATATATTATGAATATTCTGCTAATATTCTGTTTTATCAACCCTGATTGAAACCACAATATACCAAAAACCTCATAAAATTTGTTAAAAAATATGAAAAACCTTATGTACATAACGATTTACCCCTCCGGATCTAGAGGGGTAAAATTGTTATTTACATATGATTTTTTGCATGTTTAACATTTTGTGGTATACTATGCATGTTTGCAATTAGGGTTCAGACAAAATATTTGCAGAATAATCTTAATCTGTCAATGAAAATTTAACTTAGTAGGCTATTTAGATTTACATAGATGATTTTAGAGGGTTATATGGTCTTTAGGAAAAATTAGGGGGTTTTATAGATTTCAGGTAGTTTATAGTTATTTGAATTTATAGAAAAAAAGCACTTCATTTGGTTAGACAGTGTAAATCAGATTTTGTGTTTGTGATCTCAATGCAATGAAAATAATGTGAGAGAGACGTACAATTGGTGGTCTTGAATAAAGTTAATCATTTATCTACATCCTAATATACTGAAACTCACTTATCATGACTCACTTTCACCCCCTCCAACCTGCTTCAAACTAATTCAGGATTAAATGAATCCAAATCCTAACTTTGGTGGTCTCCTTCCGAATAGTGAGGGACAACTGTTTGTAGCTTTATGCATGCAAAACTTCAGATTTTCCTATCCCCTTTTAAAATTTATTAAATCTATAGTCTCGTCAGCCGTCGTACAATGAATGTACAAATGAGTAGGTGCAAAACAACCGTCGTGTAACTTGGGTGGATTAAACTTGTTCCAACTTGATCTGAACCAAATGATAAGGGGTTTGGGTTAAGGCGGCAGATGACCGATGAAGAGGAGTGACGGACAAAGGAAGAGGAGCGGTGGACCAATGATGAGAGATGTGTAACTTGGAAGGACATGCAAATAGAGCATGCAAATCGGAGGGATGTACGAACAGATGGCAGAGGATTGCAAATAGAGACGCCCATCCACCCAAGAATAAATCCTCTGCTTATTTTTTCATATTTGTTTCTCTTGAAAATGTCTGATTTTTTCCTTGTGAAAGCTGATTTTTTGTTCTTGTCGGTATCTTATACCTTGGCATTTGATTCCTATTTCTGAGGTGACATTTATCTTGGGGTTAGATTGATCATTCAATAAAAATACTTTAAAATGTAAACAAGGTATGTTTGGATGCCCATTATTAAATTAAATTGCAATTTTTTGCTTGGATGGAGTGAGGTATTTTTATCATTGATCTCACGGAGAACTCGCTCGATTGGGGAAATGTCCACAACGGAGAATCCCGTACGTCAACCTCAATATGAAAATTTGCGAGGACACAAAATAATTGTGCATATTGGAGGAATTCCTCCTCAAAAAGACATCGCCTGAAGTGGAGAACTAGCCCCCGCCTCCATTGGAAGCCACCCAGAATCTTGCATCGGTCCTTTGTTGCATGCAGTTTCAAAGAGCATGGGATAAGTCTCCATGAGGGGGCCCAAGCCACACCAATGAAACATCCAGAAATGAATACGATCGCCCTGACCAAGCCACCAGCAGATGGCAGAAATAGGTCCTTGAGATGACCTGCCAGACAACCGAGGAGCAGGTTCTCGGCTTGGGAGGCAGGAGGAAGCATTGTTCGTGACCTTGGAGACTGCCGGAGATGACATTTCTCCAAATTGCATTGTTGTCCCCGACGAATTTTCACACCCACTTTGAAAGGAGGGCTTTGTTGAAGACTTCCAGATCTAGAACCCCAAGGCCGCCGTGACTTTTGGGGGAACAAACTAATTCTCAATTGATAAGATGCACCTGGCGAGGCCCCTGACCCAATCTGCTCCATAAGAATCTTCATCGCAGCACATCCAAATGATGAACAATGTGCAAGGAACTTTGAATAAGGAGAGGAGAAAGACCGAAGGTTGGAGAGGACGGCCTAGAGAAGGACAAGTCTCCCTCCCATGCTCAGAAGTCTTCCTGCCCATCCTACAAGGCATTTTCAAACTGAAGCATAAGAGACACCCAATCAGAGAGGGACATCGAGCGATGACTAAGAGGTAAGCCCAGGTAGGTGATCAGGAAGGAACCCACAGGAAAGGATATTGAGCTGCTAGGGAGGATAGTTCACCCTCCAAATTGATCCCACGAAAGGCGCTTTTCCTTTTGTTGATATTGAGTCCTAAGATCCAACAGAAAACCGAGACCATGAACATGACCCCTTCAACGAACCATGGATCACTATTTCATAGCAGCATGGTGTCATTAGCATAGAGCACATGGGAGAAGGAATAGTCCAACTTGCCGCAACGAGCAAGCATCATGCTCAATGCATTGGATACAATGATAAAGAGGAAGGGCGAAAAGGGGTCACCCTATTGAAGACCGCGTCTAATGGGAAAGAAGCCGCAAGGGGTCCCGTTAACAAGAATGGAAGCAGAAGCTGTTGAAAGGCAGTCGAAGACCATGCATATCCACCTTTTGCCAAAATCATGACAGCCCAGGAGATGGCACAGAAAAGACCTATCAACTTGGTCTAACGCCTTTTGGAAATCGAGCTTGATAAGGACGCCCTTTCACCAAAGATGATGGGCACCTGAGATGGCTTCCTGGACTGCTATAAAACCTTCATGAAGTGAACAACCCGTAATGAACGTGGTTTGGTTAACTTCTATCATCGTACCGATGACCTCCTTCAGACAGTTTGCTAGCACTTTGAACACCAATTTGAAACCGGCATTGATTAGGCTAATGGGTTTAAAGTCAGAGATATTCACCGCTCCCTACTTCTTCGAGATGAGCATCAAGAAAGTTGCATTCAAGCACCCCACTCCCTGAGCACGAATGGAAATCTGAAAACATATCCAATATGTTGCCCTTCACCACCTCCTAGAACACCTGAAAAAAATGAGTGCTAAAGCCTTCCGGGCCGGGTGCTTTGTCCCCTTCTGATTGAAGACAGCTCGCCAAATTTCTAGCTCGAAGAAAGGGCACTCAAGCTGCTACCTTCAATCCATGGAGAGGGTCGGGAGACCGTCATCTTTCTAGACTGGCTTCTTACTGCGGGAACTCTGGCCATCTCACATAAGTGAGAAATGAAAGCCTCCTAAATATCCCTCTCGGAGGAGAGTACGGACTCTCCAATCAGCAAGGATTCAATGCGGTTGGTGCGCATTCACTGATTGGTGTTCTTATGAAAAAAGGAAGTATTATTGTCATCTTTTCTTTGCTTCACGACTCTAAAGCTTGAGAGTGTGCTTCAATCTTTTCAGCTTCAAAGTAATCCTCTTGGCACCCACAACCCCGTCCAATGGAAGGTTCCAAGAGCCGATCACCAATTCCTTAAAGGGCAAAGCTATTCCCACTACCTAAATTATCATTTCCCACTACCCTAAATACGAAAATGCCATTATTTTTTATTTTTTTTT